>ML836952.1:0-16667 GCA_009831015.1 Picea engelmannii | reverse complement strand
CGTTTTCCCAAAAAACATCGTTTAGGGCCTCAAAATGGCCCCGGAAGTTAAAACTGCTAAAAATAGTAAATTACCAAAATTGCCAGAAACATGTTTTGGGCCAGTCGGAGAAGGTGGGTGGCCACCGATATCCACCTGGATCACCGCTGGACAAGCCAGCATAAATTTTGAAATGCCTTGGAAACTGTTGCGCAAAACTTCAATGAATCATTTATGAAGGAGCGCCTTTTGTATATTGATTCAGACCTCGAGCCATACGCTCTCGTCTGAAGTAGATAGTCGGCATTCAATAGATTTAATGCAGTAGATAGGAATTTAATCCTAGACTAGACAGTTTTAGAGTTCGAGAGGGAAACGGAATATAGACACCCTCCTTTGTACATTGTAACATTAATAAGTAGCATTATCATCAATTCAGAAAGAGAGAGCATGCAGAGAATTGTATGAAGAACACCCATGTACAAACATTTGAATTAATAGAAGAAAGCTTGATTCAAATCCATGGTTTTTTGTTGTTTCTCTGTGAGATGATGTTATGGTCTTGAATGTTTTCTTATTGTCATACATTTGCTTTTATATGCTGCGTATATAACTTCATGGTTATGTTGAAGTCTGTGAGAACAAGGGATTAGTTTCAATTGTTTTCTCTATCTTTAACCAGAGAATTCCTGCAAGGAGTGTAGTCGAATCGTCCGCAAGGAGTGCGTTGACAGAAGGGTTCAAGTAGGGAAAAATTTTGTTCTAATTTCTTAGAAGTATAGATTTGGTACTGAAGCCGCGCAAGGCATGCGCAGGCTAGAAGGAGTCTCAGAATTGTGGTTTTGAGCAAAAAGATTGAAATATTTCTGCTGCAGGAGTGCGCAGGATCGAGGAAGTTTCAACCCTTAGACGGAATTGAAGAATCGTGCGTAAGGAGTGCGTGTGAAAGGTTTCCCTGAAGGACTTGAAAGTTGTGGGGAAGCTCAGAAAGGATAGACCTTTGAGTTCATTGGAGGACGAAGCAGAAAAGTTGGGTCTTGAAAGTTTTAAGCAGATATTGTAAGTTTACGTGCAGGAGAGCAAGTTTGGTGAACGAACACTTGTTCATTTTGTAGATTTGCGTAAGGAAGAAACGGACGGTCGAGGTTCTCTAAGGAGATCTCACGAATCTTTGCGGGTCGTTGGATCTTGCGGAAGGTGTAAGGAGGTTACCGTGTTGGGTGAAAGAGGTTCGAGGCTCGGGAAGGTAGGAGCCGTCGATCCCAAGTCACAAGGATCATTGGATCCATCGCGATATCAGCTATCATGCCCTCGCGAGAAAGGAGTAGAAGATTTGGCCACGGAAATCGCGAGATCACGAGTTACAAAGTTCTGATGGATTTCGTAAAATGTGGGGACCACAAGAGTGGTGACGTGGCAGGTGATCTCAGGTATCGGGAACTCGTGAGTCGGGGTTCCAAAATATTTCAACGAGAGTCGCGAGTGCATGAGGCACGAGGTCCTGGTAGTTACGTAAGCGTGTGGGCCCTAGCGAAGCGGGTGAGTGGAGGACAGGTGGCATCATCCATCGAAGTCTCGGCACCTTGGGACTCAGGAGCCGGAGAGTCGGGCAGTTGAGCCTACAAGTTGTGGGAGGCGAGGTCGCGAGAAGGTGAGATCGCGAGTCTCGGCACCTCATGTATCGGGTGTTGGAGAGCCAATTAATTGGTGTCGCGAGTCGCGAAGTCGCGATATAGCGAAGCCTCGACAGTGGAGAGAGAAAGTTGCATGAAGGAGTCTCGGGTCTCAGTGACTCGAGTGCCCAGTGTTCGAGTAAAGAACTCGCGAAGACGTGAGTTCCGATCCTCCGAATAAGCTAAGGAAAGGGGATCGCGCAAGGAAGAAGGTCTGTGGGTAAAGAAGATTCCCGATAGGGAATCAGAAGAGCCTTGGAGCTCTTCGGGCCGAGAAGGAGGAGAAGGTCCTATAGGAGTGGACGTACCTACGGGTGCGCGAGGTGGCATTAAAGGACCTACAGAGATTCGTGAGATCTCCTCGGAGAACCTCGACCATTCGTTTCTTCCATACACAAATCTGCGAGATGAACAAGTGTTTCACCAAACTTGCTCTCCTGCGCGTAAACTTACAATATCCGCTTACGACTTTCAAGACCCGGCTTTTCTGCTTTGTCCTCCAATGAACTCAAAGGTCTGTCCTTTCTAAGCTTCCCCACAACTTTCAATTCCTTCAAGGAAACCTTTCGCACGCACTCCTTACGCGCGATTCTTCAATTCCATCTAAGGGTTGAAACTTCCTCGATCCTGCACACTCCTGCAACAGAAATCTTTCAATATTTTTGCTCAGAACCGCAATTCTGAGACTCCTTCTAGCCTGCGCATGCCTTGCACGGCTTCAGTATCAAATCTATACTTCTGAGAACTTAGAACAAAATTTTTCCCTACTTGAACCCTTCTGTCAACACACTCCTTGCGGACGATTCGACTGCACTCCTTGCAAGAATTCTCTAGTTCAAGATAGAGAAAACAATTGAAACTAATTCCTTGTTCTCACAGACTTCAACATAACCATGAAGTTATATACACAGCATATAAAAGCAAACGTATGACAGTAAGCAAACATTCAATACCATAACATCATCTCACAGAGAAACAACACAAAACCATGGATTTGAATCAATCTTTCTTCTATTAATTCAAATGTCTGTACATGGGTGTTCTTCATACAATTCTCTGCGTGCTCTCTCTTTCTGAATGAATGATAATGCTGCTTCTTAATGTTACAATGTACAAAGGAGGGTGTCTATATTCCCTTTCCCTCTCGAACTCTAAAACTGTCTAATCTAGGATTAAATTCCTATCTACTGCATTAAATCTATTGAATGCCGACTATCTACTTCAGACAAGAGCGTATGGCTCAAGGTCTGAATCAATATACAAAAGGCGCTCCTTCATAAATTATTCATTGAAGTTTTGCGCAACAGTTTCCAAGGCGTTTCAAAATTTATGCTGGCTTGTCCAGCGGTTTACTTGCCTTTGCGTTGCTCGCTTTATGAGTCAGTGATGCTCCTGCATCAAGATGTCCAGAAAATCCATTTCAGTTTGGATGTATCTGTGTAGAGCCCCATGGTATTTCAGAACCAAATGTCGTTTGGAGTCTTTGATACCCATCTTGGTGCGCAAGGTATGGAAGCTATTGGTGAACTACAGAACTGATTAGCCCCTCTCTTGCCACAGTGTGGCCCATCTCGTGTACTGGTCCTCATAGTTGCCAACAGGGTAGTACTGTTCCTTTACTGCATCCACAAAAAAATCCCAAGTGGGATCGGCCCCATATATTCCAGACTCCTTTATGGAACTATGCTCCCAGTAAGTTTCCCACCAATGTTTGACATGAGGGAGAGCTTTAAGGAGTGCGAAGGTGATCTTTTCTTTGATGGAAAAATTGTGAATAGAGAAATAACCTTCTAGCAGAGTTAACCATTTTTCTATGGCTTCTGCATCTATCTGTCCTTCAAATACAGGAATATCAAAATTAACTTGTACCTTGAAAGGCGATGTGCCTCCAAAGTGGCCACTTGATGAATATGCGCCTGATGCTATCGGCAGACATTGAAGGATGTGGGAAAAATTCTCCATCATTTCGTCCCTCTGTCGTGTGAGAGCTTGCTCAAGCAACAGATTGATAGGATCGTCCGCTCTGTCGTTTTTCTTTTCTTCCGCCATTGAGGGTTTCTTGGGTGTGCAAGAGTGATTGTCCTCAAGAGAGACAAGCTCGAGACCCAACTTGCTATACTCAGACCTCGTTGGGGACATGCACTGAAAAAATGATCAAGAGCAGCATGCTCTGATACCACTGATCCGGATTATTTTTGGGCACGAAATGAGATCGGAGATATAATAAAGAAATGCACAGAGATATCGCAGATATTCAATAATATAACAGAAATGTATTAGATATGCAACCATAAACACAGAGATACAGTAATACACGATTTCTATTAATGAAATAAATGTACAGAGACTGTAAAAATACAGAGTGAAAGACTCGCTAGAATGGTGGCAGCTTATCTCTGAGAAGAGATGTGACGGCTACTTGCATTCGCAAGAAGATGATTACAATGAGGCTCTGAAGGCCTTTTTACAATAAGCAGAAATGCCAAAAACCCTAGACATCCAAAAACCTAACCCTGGGAGATGAAGCACCAAAATTCATGTGGGCCCTGTTTGGGTAAGTTGGTACATCAACTTCCCGGGGTCGTAACTTTTGCATACGATCTTCGTTTTAGGCGTATTATAGCTCGTTGGAAAATCCTATTTGAGAACTACAAATTTTGGGTGAGAAATATTGATCTACGATCCATGTTGCTCCCTGTTTTCTCAAAAAACATCGTTTAGGGCCTCAAAATGGCCCTGGAAGTTAAAAACTGTTAAAAATAGTAAATTACCAAAATTGCCCAAAACATGTTTTGGGCCAGTTGGAGAAGGTGGATGGCCACCGATATCCACTTGGATCATTTGGGTTCCCAAAGGAGAACCTCATGTTGAATTTTATCCTTTAAAGTTCCTATGAATACATCAATCAGGTGCTCATCTGGAATATTTGTTACCTTTATATTCAATCTTTGGAAGTTCTCAATGTGCTCTGCAACTGGACCCATTTGCTCAAGGTTTATCAATTGGATAAAGAAGGTATTGATCCTTGTATCCACATAGTCTGCTATCATTTCTTCAGTGAAAATTGTCCAAGTAACGAGTGATTTGCAATAAAAAATCCATCGATAACACACAAATTTATTGGGTTCTAAATATAAAGAAGAAATTTGTACCTTTTGTGTATGTGTCACATCATGTAGATCAAAGAATTGCTCCATCTAAAGTATCCATGTGATTGGGTCCTTTCCATCAAACTTCCTAATATCAATTTTAGGGAAGTGGTTGGTCTTCAACCCAAAGTTGGAGTTTCTCCATTCTGGATTCATCTTCCTAGTGTCCTCATCATGAATTTCATGGGATACATTTTCACTTTCATGTGTGCTCTCTATTAGGAAATTTTTAAATCCTTCCATGATCTCCCTTTGAAACCATCCATCATCCCTTGTAGTTCATCTTTTGTTACTGTCTTCTTTTGTAAATCATATATGTGCCTACACATTTATTCATCTTCATAAAGAGTCCAAGTAGGACAATATGGAGACTTATTTGGTGTAGAAGGTCCCTTTTTTGGTGGCATGTTGGCCAAGTATCACTTTTAAACCTTGATTTCTAGGTGGTTCTGCTAGATGATATTTCTTCTGTTGTATCTCCAAAATTTTGGCTCTTCTAGGTTTGCAATTTTTTTTTTTTTTTTTTTAGTTCAATGATATTTATTCTCTGCAATTCCATAGGTCTGATCTAAATTGGATGTGCCAAGTGGAATTTATGGTAACTTCCCCACAACTTGCTAATGTTATTCCCTTGTAGGAGAGCATACTTGTAAAGCATACCAAGATCACAATATCTGATATTTGATTCTAAAACTTGTACCAAAAATACTAAAGACTGTCCACTATCCAATGCAACTGGTCTCACTTAATTTGGATAGTCACTGAAGAAGATATCATTCTTTTACCCAGAATACTTGTTTGAGACTAGTTAATATGACTAGTCATATACCCTATCTTGCACAGGGTATATCTACAAAATTAGGATGACCCAGAAGAGGAAAGTTTTATCAAATATACCTTGATAATTTATATGAATATCCTCCTTATTTCAGCATTAGAAACATTACAAAAACATTTTCATAGTGAAAAGTTCACGATGACTAAATTCAGGATGATTCCCGTATTCTATCGTACACAGGCTCTATCTCCAAAATTGTAACGCCTCAGGAGTTGAAATTTGAACACAACATACCTTGATTCGTCTAATAAATATCCTCCAAGGGGTTCCTTCTAAAACATTGTAGAAAAAAATTTATAGCAAAAAGTCCAAGGTGTCTCAGATGTAGCAGCAAAACCCCAAGACCTTGAGCTCCGATACCAAATGTTAAGAACCGAATATTAAGATAGCATAGAAAAAATCAGAATGAGTACTCAACGCCTTGAAAAAGAGAGAATTTTGGATAATAAGCCTCTTCAAGGGCGCAACCTCCTTATACACCACATAAGTTTCCCTATACAAGATGATTCCAAATGAAAAGGTCTCCTTGGTATATAAAGGAGACTAGGAGGTACAATTACAACTAATGGACCCCATCTGACATAAATAAAATAACATTACTAATGTAATATGCCCTAATTAATGGGTAATGTGCCACTAATTAGGGATTAACAAATCATGTGGAGATTGTGCAGTTACAACAAGTTAATAAAAAATTTACGCACACAATAGATTTATGGTTTGACAGTATTCTTGCAAGGTTTATCATTGAATTTGCAGTAGATACTGCAAATTCTTACAATGCAACCAAGCATGATTTTATAAAAGGACCCAGAGGTAGGTACATCAGATTGTTGTATATGTCAATCAATATTTTATTGTATGCCAACGGTGTGATTACGTTGGAATCAAATAACTAAACTTCCCTGTGTGCATGGGGGAAGGGGGGAGCATTGACAAGAGGTTGAGAAATGGAGGAAGAGATGGAAAAGAGAAATAAGAAGGAGGCGATGGACCCAATCATGATGGAGGAACGCCAGATAAAGAAGATAATGGAAAAAGCTAGAAAGACGTGTAGTGGAGTACTCTACCAATATAAAATGAATAACAAGAAGAGATCCACAACTGATAGAGAGGGATTGGAAAGTGATGAAGAAGAGGTAGAGGATATTTGGGATGTGGAGCAGATTAAGGAAATCCTTCATGCAACATATGAAAGGAAAATAGTAGGTCCAGGATTAGGGACAGAAGGTATAACTCCAATCCATATCAATGTCAGTGTGGAACCTACAACCCCATGTGTGACTAATACATGAGAAAGAACACCAATGTTTAGACAACCAAATTTTAGTGGAATAAAAGAAATAGGATAGGGATCCAATTAAGGAGCATCAACTGGGGGATCCATTTCAGGAAGTAATAGTCAATTATATACATTGCGTGGAGGTAGCAATTCAACACAATTCAAAATGGTATAACATGTGTTATAACCCTAATTTGCACCAGACACGATTACCTGGAATCAGGCCATCTCATATTCCTTCTTTGCCAAGCCACTACTGAACAACTCTTCTAAAAAAATCTCTTTTTAAAGGTACACGCTAGCTGACCCACTACAACCCACGTGTATCTACAGTGTCCATGCTAGCTGACCCACTATAGCCCGCATGGACCTATAGAAGAACGAAAAAAGGAAAGTTGTTGACAGAACACACAATTTTGGGTAAGTTAACTAAACCTTTCGGCCATGCATGGCCGATCATTCGACCAAATACCTACCTCCTTCTAGCCTATAAAAGAAGGGTTGGGGGTCCCATTTGAAAGGAGGAAAATCATAGTAAAGAAACTATACCCAATTGAGAACTCCCCTTGTACCAACCTTTAGCCTTCCTTGTGTAAAGAGAAATATAGAAAAAAGTAGTTGGAGGACAGTTGAAGAGGAGCCCAGGACCATTTTCGAGGAGTAATGCTGACCACATATTGTAATTCTGTTGTGGGTGGGAATCCCTCCTAGGGACTTAGCATTTAAGGGATCTATTCATGCATGCAAAAAATGACCATTTTAAAGGCTTCTACTCTTTCCTATTTTCCCAACACAAAACCTCGCATGCATGCAATACAAAGGTGTAAACAAGATTTGGTAACTCTACCTTAAGCCCTTCATTTTATGTTGATCCCTTTGCTTTCTCTTGCTCTTTGATTGCAAGCCTCCTCCCAAAGCTGACCTGCATTCACACATGAAAAAACAGAGAGCTACGAACATGCATTTCATATACTAATTGTTGGGTTAGTTGTGACAATATCATAAAATAAATATTCAACTTGAACACATGATATGGCGGGACGAGAAAAGTATTCCTTTTTGTATTAATCTTCACAAGAGTAAACTTTACAATATGTGGTCGGTGCTGCTCCTCGAAACTCGTCCTGGGCTCCTCTTCAACTGTCCTCCAACTTCTTTTCTCTATATTTATCTTTGCACAAGGAAGGGTAAAGGTTGGGACAAGGGGAGTGCTCAATTGGGTATAGTTTCTTTACTATGATTTTCCTCCTTTCAAATGGGACCCCTAACCCTTCTTTTATAGGCTAGAAGGAGATAGGTATTTGGTCGAATGACCGGCCATGCATGGCCGAAAGGTTTAGTTAACTTACCCAAAACTGTGTGTTCCGTCAACAACTTTCCTTTTTTTGTGCTTCTATAGGTCCATGTGGGTTGTAGTGGATCAGATAACGTGGACATTGTAGATACACGCGGGTTATAGTGGGTCATCTAGAGTGTACCTTTAAAAAAAGAGTTTTTTAGAAGAGTTGTTTAGTAGTGGCTTGGCAAAGAAGGAATATGAGATGGCCTAATTCTAGGTAAGCATGTCTGGTGCAAATTAGGGTTATAATAGATGCCCCCTAATGTGTGAGGTCAGAAGAGAATCTGATGGCCGAAATACATTATCAATCTTCACCAATGTACCAAACGAGTGAGCCCAGGGACCAAAAATCGAGAGGTGCCATCTGCAAAATAACAATTGTCTCACCGAGGAGGGCATACCCATGCTCAAGATGAACTAAAATCATGACTGGCAATCAAATACACTGTAGATCCATGTCATATAACTATGTAAAGTGTAGCTGCGAGAAATACACAGTGGATCTACATCTTGAAATCAAAAAATATATACATGTATAGTATCCATCTTCTAGAAGCTGATAAGGCATGATGGTTGGAGATAAGGTCTTCAAAGCTCGAGAAATAACTTCAAAATATTCAAAACTCGGGTAGGAGTGTAATATGAGTGTACAAATTCACTACCCAGAGGTCTTCGACGGCTCGTTGGGCATGGACTAGAGGATCTTGATGATGAGACTGAAGGCTTCATTGATTTCGAATAAAGACTTGATTGGACTTTCAAGATGTCCAGGCATGAGGGCAAGAGACAAAATGCAGAGGGGCTAACTCAGGCTTGGTAAAAAATTCCCTTGGACAATAGCACGACAAATGGTGAGACTCAGGCAGCATGGCATTGACATAAGTTCATGATGCAGGAGGCAGCACAAAATCTCCATATGTTTGGAAGAATAACCAAATGGAGGAGGAAACAGATCTATGTAGCAAGAAAAATTTTCTAAGGTCATATTAAATCCTAGAGCTTGACGAACAAATAGAAGGATGTGCTTTGTCCAAGGGCGACTCATTGTGCTGCCAATAAAAAGAAAAAAAAAATTCCTTCCTCTTTTTGGGGTATATTTGATTTTTTTTTTTTTTGTCTTTTTCAATAATTATGGAAAAAGAATAAAAGAATGCTACGTTACAAAGGAGGAATGAGTATCACAAACATACTATTTCTAGGCGCAAGGACTAGATTGATGTTCAGAGCAAGGATACTTGGAAAAATCCTTCCAGGGGTCAAGGTGTCAAGACGCAAAGGCAAAGTGATACAAGGCTTGTGTTATGAGGCATGCTTCAGATGATTCAGTTGAGAGAAACATGGAGCTGACATCAGGCCAAAGACGTAGGAATGTAAATGTGGTTAACAAGACACAATGATAGCATCCTTCGATGTAAGTTTAACGATCCCAGAGAAGGTAAGCTCAGAATTTTTTCATTTTTAGAGAGTCTAAAAAAATGTTGAAGGAGACTCCACTAGGGTACCTTTTTAGAAGGTAGCCTAGTCGGCTTGAAAAAGGGGTAAATTATCACCGAAAAGACGTCTATTAAAAACCATTTTAGCCAGTGTGATAAAGACAAGATCACTCGACAATTTTTTCATTTTTAAGGAGTCTGAAAAAAGATTAACTATGGACTCTGTTAGGAATGTTCTTTTGGACCACTTTAATGAGTGTGAAAGAATAAGGTCACTCGACGATCTTTTCAATTTTAGAGAGTTTGAAAAGAGCTTAACTATGAACTCCGTGGGGGTTCCTTTTTCATAAATTTAGTCTCTCAGGACCGAAAAAGGGTTAAAACTATACCTAAGAATACTCTTCTAGAGAACCGAGGCCTTAGAGTATACCTTTGTTTGTGCAGTTGACCATCCAAACCAAAAAAGGGGTAAACTACTATCGGCCAAACGTACCTTCAAATTTCAGTTTAACGAGTGTGAAGGGAAACAGGATCACTCATCAATCTTTTCATTTTTAGAGGGTCTAAAAAGGGCTTAAAAGACGACCCGTGGGGGCTACGACTCATGTATGAAACTAGTTCAGGTAGAGCCTGCTGCTAGGCTCAGACCAAGAGACAACTTGGAAATTCTTCCGAAAGGGAAGAAACACAAACCACGGTGTAAGTCCTCCTGCGGTATAGAAACCGTAGTCATGGCTTCAAGGATAGCCTCATCTGAAGGCAATTCAAAATATGAGAAATCATGCAAACGAGGGTCGACAGTCCCAAAGGGTGAAGTAAATTGACCATACTCCATATAACTATGGAGGTTCTGGCTAGGACTGGCAGAGTCTATTAGCAAAGAATCAAAAGCACGAGGGCTTGAGGATCTACACATAGCGAGACTCGACTCAGAAGGATACTCAAGCCCACTTGGACCAAGAGAGGGAATCAAGGGTTCCCATGCCCCCATTGGATAAACCAGTGGATCAATTATTGAGACCACGTCTCTCGAGAGAAAACATGATTGTACAAGTTCCTACTCAGAAGCAATTGAACATCGAGGATAAGACACCACATAATTAACCTGTGGCGGGGTGTAGTCTACATGAACACTAGGAACATGTAAAGGGGTAGTCTGAAATAACGCCGAATTAGGATGGTGATTGTCAGATGCCAGTTGATCGATAGTGACAATGCTTCCATTATAAGGGAAATGCATCACCCGGAAGTGCGTAGACACCATAGCATTCATAGCATATACATAATCACGCCTGAGAAGCATATTGAAATCTAACGGGCCTTGCACCACTATAACATCGACAAGGACAGTATTCCCACCTAACAAGATAGGTAACTGAGCAAGAACCCCCAAATATTCACTAGGATGTCTGTCAAAATCCAATGTCTTGTGCGACGAAGACACAAGCTTGGGAGATCCCAACACTTTCCAAACCGAGGAGGATAAAATACTTGCAGAGGCTCCTTCATCCACAATACATCGATAAATGTTTGTTGAATTAACTTCAACCCTTATTTGAAAAGGTGCATAAGAAGGAAGATGAGGCTCAACAAAATCATTCCAATCAAAGGAAACCATCCTAGGGCTTGGAGGGGGTGTGCTCGGAACGAGCGGAATGCCCCCTTGTTCTGAAAGTATAGAACTGAAAAATGCTAAAAACATAGTCGGTAGACACTTCACTCCCCAAGAGAGGAGTGGGATCAGCCGAAGATGGCATCGGTGTGACCACTTTGGTAGACTCGACACTCTTCAAGAGAAGAGTGGGATCAACCGAACATCGCGACGGTGTGACCACTTTCTCAACCAATGACTGCATAGGCTGCGAGACTACATGGTCTAAAGGCACCTCACCCCTCAAAAGAGGAGTGGGATCATCCGATGACTACATTGGCATGACCACTTTCTCAACCAATGACTGCATAGGCTATGAGACTACATGGTCTAAAGGCACCTCACCCCTTGAAAGAGGAGTGGGATCAACCGATGACTTCATCAACATGACCACTTTCTCAACCAATGGTTGAATAGGCTGAGAGACTACAAGGTCTAAAGGCACCTCATCCCTCAAAAGACGAGTGGGATCAGTCGATGACTGCATCGGCATGACCACTTTTGCAACCAATGGTTGAATAGGCTGTGAGACTACATGGTCTAAAGGCACCTCATCCCTCAAAAGAGGAGTGGGATCAGCCGATGACCGCATTGGCATGACCACTTTCTCAACCAATGGCTGAATAGACTGTGAGGAAACCTCAAAAGACTCAGAATCAGAAGAGCTTGCAGACAGGGACCATAATATTTGTACCTTTGGAAGCCCAGGTCACAAATGAGTAAGGTGATCTCCCTTGCAAAGATTACAAGGGAACTTAGGCTTATGTCCTATCCATCTAGGTTTCTCAATATAAATAATGCACATAGAATGACTGGTAGTGGCAGGTTGCACATCTCCAACATGACTTGCAGAGATTGGTGATGGGTCAATAACATGACTCTCGTAGGCTACAGACCTATTTCCAGTATGACTAGTAGTGACTGGACTTTTTCCCCTAGCATGGCTTGCAGTGGTTGGTTGCGTATCTCCAACATGACTTGCAGAGTTTGGTTATGGGTCGATAACATGACTTGCAGAGGCTACATACATATTTCCAGTATGTCTAGTAGTGACTAACTATTTCCCCCAACATGACTTGCAGAGGGTGGGTTATTGCTCCCAGCATGACTTGCAGAGGCTGGGTGCTTGCCCCCAGCATGACTGGCAGAGGTTGGGTGTTGGTCTTCAACGTGACTTGCAAAGGTTGTTGACCTATCTCCAACATGACTCGCAGAGGTTGGTGACTTCTTCTTCCTATTCTTCCTCTTTCTACTTTGTTTAGACTTTCGGTTACTAGTAACTGTAGACTTTATTGACGAAGGAACATCAGCATGGTGCCCATGACATAAGGCACTCAAATGCGAAGCATCAAGAGCATTCAGTACATTTGGAATGGTACCCAACCAAACCGGTAATCCCACATTCAACCCAGGAATGTACAAAGTGGCCATCAAAGGGACACCAATGTTTCTGAAGAAGGGAAAAGCACAAGAATCCCCTACAATATGTGGTCGGCAATGCTCTTCGAAATTGGTCCTGGGCTCCTCTTCAACTGTCCTCCAACTACTTTTCTCTATATTTCTCTTTGCACAAGGAAGGCTAAAGGTTGGGACAAGGGGAGTGTTCAATTGGGTATAGTTTCTTTACTATGATTTTCCTCCTTTCAAATGGGACCCCTAACCCTTCTTTTATAGGCTAGAAGGAGCTAGGTATTTAGTCGAATGACTGGCCATGCATGGCCAAAAGGTTTAGTTAACTTACCCAAAACTGTGTGGTCCGTCAGCAACTTTCCTTTTTTCGTGCTTCTGTAGGTCCATGTGGGTTATAGTGGGTTAGCTAGCATGGACACTGTATATACACGCGGGATGTAGTGGTTCAGCTAGCGTGTACCTTTAAAAAGGGAGTTTTTTAGAAGAGTTGTTCAGTAGTGGCTTGGAAAAGAAGGAATATGAGATGGCCTAATTCTAGGTAAGCATGTCTGGTGCAAATTAGGGTTATAACAACATGATCTGATAATCAGATTACCATAATTTTAGGGAGAGGCATCTAAGGACCTGTTGAGGGGTGCGAGATCCCTTTAAATCAACAACATGGACCAAACCCACCTTAGAGGACCAATTAGACTCTACAGCGTTTGATGGTGGAATGGTTCTCTAGATATTTCGATATAAATAATTTATTGATGGGATTTACTTAGTGATTGACAGGATATCTTTCTGTGAAAGTTCCTTCTTCAGATTACATGTTCTATTTTCATCTTTTCTTTATTAGATGAGTCTAATAAAATGAGATGTGTGGGTATAAACCAACTGATAGAAGTGATTCTTCACTACTGAAGAAGGTTGAGCTTGGGATAACCCTCGTGCTCAAGCATGCTGAAAAAGATATTCACACCTATTACAAGTCTAGTAATAATACATTAACTTTCTAGTATTTCAACATTGGCTGAGATACAATTATCGAAAGAAAATATGCATGTAATAAGATGATTGCAAGAAAAATAGTTTCCTTAGCTCTAACATCAATCACACATTAACACAACGATTTTATTTTCATCATTAAGAACAAAAGGACTACAAAAAAAATTGAAACAGATAACTTATCAATAGATCTAGAAACACTTAATCATCACAACATCAATTACTGAAATAAATGTTGGAAGTAATTCCTCCTCAATCCAATCACATAACACCTTCGATGAAAAACTCAATTTTGTCTCTAGTCCTAAACATGACTTCTGAATTAAGGTTGTTCAAAAATAATTCTTTACAATTCTCAAAAAGAGGGTCTTTTTCCAAAACCATCGACCTTTGCTAAAAGGTCAATCCCCTTATTTATAAAGAATCACTAACTAAAAATAGTTTCTACAAGTTTGTGTTAAGTAAAACAAAATATTTCCATGTGGCGCTTGATCTCTTTGTTCTCTATAAATCATCTCATGGTTCTACTAGAGTGGATGACTCTTCTCATATTCTGACCACTTAATGAAGAGATCCTTGCATGCGTTAACATACGCAAATCTGTGTTGATCCATTAGGGATGAAAGGATTTCTTTCACTTCTACTGCATGTTCCTTTTATTTGATGACCTTGACACTCAAATGCTGCAGAATAGCATGAGCCTTGATTGGATGTTCCATAAACTGTTGTATTTGACCCAGTTCCATGCTCCTTTGCGTCTCGGTCCTTCTGCACTGCGTTGATGTAGTAAATTTGTTCTACCGCTTGGTATGCTTTATCATACCATCTCTCCACATCCTTGCAGGTTTCCAGTGCCATAAGGGTATCTTCTTGGAAATCAGTTATACCTGTAGTGAAAAGATGTCCTTGGTTTGTGAACTTTTCATAAGAATCTTGGTACTCACTCTTGATAAACATCGTGGCCTGTGTTGAGTCTTCATAGTATTTTTTCAAATGGTGCAGATGATCTATCTACTTTAGTGCATCGGCAAGTTCCTTTTCATCTCATCTTTCTCTATCCAACATGGTATCAATGATAGCCATCCTTGCGTCAATGAGCTCATATGTATTTACGTGTTCTATGCTAAGAAAATTCTCCTCTGTGGTGATGAGAATTGAGCTATCGAACGTCAGTCTTATTTTCTTGGTGGTCCTCCTCGTGATAGATTTCCTCTTCCTATCATAAGAGATCTCTTGTATATCGATGACCTCATCAACATGCTCAGGGATTTGTTTTTCTCCCTAGGTTAGAGTGTTTCCCAAGATCCCTGCTATGTGTATTTGTTCTAGGACTTGTTCATGTACTTCTTTCATATGTCTTGATGGCTCAACCTACATTTGGTGTTCATCGGATGGTGAGGTATCGGCCAAAATTGAAGAGTTAGTGATATGTTCAGTGCTTACTTGGTGATCAACTGTTGAGGTGACGATCTCTTGCTATTGGACTTCCTCTTTTTTTATTCACCTGATCCTAGCTCCTCTCTCAAGATGTCTTTTGGGGTCCCCGATAAGTTGAGAAACTCAATGTCTAAGACACTTTTGGCCTCATGGTCTCCCTACAGAGGGTTTTGAACTAATGCATCAGAACTTGGAGCATATATTTTCTCAGGTTCCTTCTCCTCTGTAATCGGTATCGGAGTTATCAGTGAGACCTTATAACTCTCTTCATCATCATAGATGGTTATGAGATCAAACAGGGGATTTGGCACACCTGTTTCACCTAGTGTTCTTGGACTCTCATACTGGGTTGGGATGGACACCAGTGATCTATCTTGTGGAGATGGACCTCTGGGGTTTTCCAGGCCGGTGGTTTTCTCCAGTTGTATTAAATCTGAGCCATCTAGCCATATAGATCCTCATCATTTCTATCAGTTGAGGATCGTTCTATAGTTGGCCAATGATTCTTTGGGCTCCTTCGAGTAACAACAACCCTCTACTTTGTGTCTTTGTGTTTTTTGTTTCTCTAATTTCTTCTCTAACCCTAAGAGCTTCTTGAGCTGACTGCTCTATTGTTTTAACCTGCTCATCCATGCTCATAGCTTTGAACCTAGTCATGTTCAGGTTAGCCTTTCTATGTAATACGTCCTCCCAGTCCTAAGCACATTCTGTGAAGATATCATCTTCAAACTTGTCATGCACGTATGGCAGAAGGAAGAGACTTGTGAAGCGTGTTGGAGGAATAGGCCTTTAGGGTCATGCTTGAAAAATCGGCCTATCAGGAACCTATATTCTAGCTGAATCAAACCCTCTTGTTTAGCTTGAGCAATGCCCTTCACTATATAAAACCCCACATGGAAACCATAGGGTATAAATTTTCATTTCTTGTCCTTAACCAAAGTGGCGTTATATACCTGCAGGATAGTATGATAACAGATTTCTCCTACGATGAGCCAATGTGGGATGTGAGAAGGGAGAAAATGTGGTGCTCTTGTGTCCCCAAACACCCTGATATAGTTCGTCTGTTTATCTATATACCAGTGGCCTAATTTTGAGATCATTTTCTTAGCCGCTATAGATAGCCTTGGGAATTCTTTTTTAAATATAATGAAATAAATTTGGGTGATGAATTCATCGCAAATAAGGGCATAAGAATTTTTGTACCTGTTTTCCCATAGGATGCTGAAGTAGACATGAACATGAAGCTCTGCAACATTCCATCTTAAATTCATATCGATGAATACATTCCTCGCGCATATTACATCTAGAAGATACAAGGCCATGCGAAAAGTGGGTGCTTCTCCTTCTTTCATTGTCGGAGACTGCAATACATTGGTACTCAATTGCTTGGAGATGATTTCTCCCTAGTTGAAGCTACTCACGAAAATCGACAAAGTGTATGCTAGGTGAATCCATGCCTCCGAGAACTTGGTGCAGCCCTTTTCTC
>ML836951.1:25802-37318 GCA_009831015.1 Picea engelmannii | reverse complement strand
ATCAATCTAAATTATAAAAGATATATAAAATAAACTTCAAATTGATCATTCATTAGAAAGACATTTAAAGAGAAACATAGAGAAATATGGTAAACAAGGTTAAAGAACACGTAGCTACAAGTTGGCAGGATTCAGAATCTCGTCTGTATCGTATATCATAGTGGATTGGAAAACTGTTCTTACAATCAACTCTCTCAAAAAACCAAAAGCCTTTTCTCAGTGTTCTCAAAATATATTTATACATGATTATCAAATATTTTCCCGTTGGTGATTAACCAACTTCCTAAAATTACGATTACATGGATGAATCATGTCAAACCATTTACATTTATTTTCTAGTTTCTAATGATGAAAATATTCAAAAGAGTATTTTTATGTTGGTGTTGATGAACTTCCTTCTTCCGCCTTAAGATAATGAACACATTTTCCTAAAAACTTCACCAAAACTCTGGGAACGTCTGGTATCTCTTTTGCCTCAAATATGAAGAATCTTTTCTGTAATTCGGGCAAGCGATCTTCTATTATCTTCCTCGTGAACTTAATAGTTTGCAACTTTAAGTTCGATATTACCATCCATTTGTCAATTTTGGAGATATTGATTACCTGAATTTTTGGGATCTCTACCTTCATTTCCTCCAGATCCTCCTTGAACTTTAGCTGATGATTGACAATGTTAATCTCTCCTAATAACCCAGGACAATCATTTTTTCCAATATTCAATGAAGTCTTTTGTAAGAGATCAAAAATCCCTTGGCAATCATCATTTACATCTCTAGTTATTCTTTTATTTTCAGCCAGGTCTACTTCCCACACTTTAAGTATTACATCTCCTTTAACCTGTTCTTAAATGGATAGTTTCTGAATCTTTCCGACCTCATCCTTTGTTGAAAGGGCTACTGCTTTCTAGAAAGTCGTTCTGGCCGCTTTCACTTCTCTTTCTTTCTGGAGAACATTCTCCAAAGATTTGTTTGTTTCCTGAAAGTAATTCTAGACAACTTCCAGATTTAAAAATACTTTTTGTTGCTCCTCTTCTATTTTCAAATGTATTCCCAATACTTGAGCCTGGAAAATCTCAAGCTCTACCACTTGATTTGAAATAGTGTAAATTTTATCTCGTAATTGTTTATTTTCTTCTTCATGTTTTAGGACCTGTGCCTAGGTGACCTGTATTATCTGATTTGCTTCCTCTAAGCTTGTTTTCATTTTCTTAATTTGTTGAATATCATTTAATCTAGCTTGCTCTAGACCTTTTTTTATTCCCCAACTGATATTTCTTTCAATTTCCTTAAATTTACCCTGTAGTTGATCTATCATTTGATCCTTTTGTTCCAACATGGTTGTCAAACTACCAACAGAAAATATATTTGCCGATGTTAAAGCTCCCATCGTGCCTGCTATCTCTATAGAAAATTATTCATATTTAAGTTTATTTCCATCTATAATGACCCTATGTTTTTTAATCATACCATCTCCTCTTGGATGGATTTCCTGTTTCAAGATTTCCTTTCTCTTTTTACTGAAAAAATAATCTGATGAATGGATCTCATCTCTAGAAATTGGCTCTAAACCACTGACATACGGAGCTCCCTCATGGGGGTTTCCATAATTGGATTGCAATGGAGTCAAGGAAGTAATGGGACTTCCAAGATCTGTCGATGTTATTCCTCTTGTCTTTTCTGGAACATCCTTAGGGATTTATGGGGTTGTTTCTAGCTCCTTTCCTGACATGTACAGAGAAAGTTGGCCATGACTTCTTCTAAGCTTCCTTTAGCTCTAATCCAATGTCGCCTTTTACTATCTGGTGGGCTACCTCTCTACACACTAGTCTATCTGGTAGAAATTTAGGGAGTGCATGAGGGGGAATAGAACAACCATAAACCCTGATGTAGGAAAAATTCTCGGCAATAAACCAATCGGCTATTGCTTTAAGATTTTATGTGACTGTATTAGAAATGCGAGGAGGTTCGCATCTAAAAAATATTTTATGCATCAGAATTATAACAAAATGACAAATTTCATAAAA
This sequence comes from Picea engelmannii, assembly GCA_009831015.1. Lineage (NCBI taxonomy): Eukaryota > Viridiplantae > Streptophyta > Pinopsida > Pinales > Pinaceae > Picea > Picea engelmannii. The sequence goes on along the minus strand of ML836951.1, from coordinate 35,295 downwards.
TGCGTCCTTAGCATTTTCTTCCCAAAGGGTAGAATGATATTCATGAATGGGTTCTGGACAGGTCATGTTCCAACTCCAATTCATTAAGGGAAAAGGAGTCACATAGCAGATTGCATCCATAATGTATGCTGACATGTAAAAGGCCATTGATTGTCCCTTTGATTTTTCAACTTTGTAGTTTTTGATTTCTTGTGTTAGGTTATCCGACAAAATCTTACTCCAGTTCAAAGCATACCCTTCTAAAGCTTCTTCCAAAATGGACACCCAATCTACATGAAAATGGCAGGGGTCTTTTCTCCCGAAAAGTCTACATAGCATAATGGCTACGTAGACCTTGTATTCATTCAAGGATGTTGTAGCATAAACCCCATGGGTATCGGCTCTAAATTTTGATGGACACCTCCACCATTCTCTACTCATATCAGGATAGGTCCGGTATACCTCAGTGCATTCTTTCCTCTAAAACTCTTCTAAAAAATTAGCATTAAGAGTATGTTTAGGATTTGGCAAACGTTTATACATTACTTGTATGTGTTCTTCCCTGAATGAGTCGTCGATGACTCCTTGATCATTTAAGATGCTCCTTGTTGGGATATCGACCTTTTTCAGGGCCCAACTGATCATATTATTGTATTCCACGAGCCAAGGGCGTGTAACGATCTTATGCAGATCTGATTCAGCTATGTCCCGATAGTGATTCTCAGAATCAAGATGAGCATTCTTGAGTTCACATTCCAGAAATTCAGAAATTTGAGTCCAAGATTTAATGGAATCTATAGCATGTGGCGTGGTGTCAGAGATGATATCTCCTTCCTATGTATCTTCGCTCTTCTTTGGTGCCTTTTTCGATGCCATGACTGTATATTAAATGGAAAACCTGTCACAGAAAATGAATGAATGAACTCAGCTGAGTGTTTCTTGTGCTTGCTAAAATGAAAACATAGACATTCAAATGCTCTTTTAATTCATTTAAAAGTGACGGGATTGACGCAACTAACAAGAATTCAAGGAATTTAATGCAGAAGATATTTTACTGAGACACGCATTAGTACCATGTATCACCAGTGATTCATTATTTAAAAGGCCGTATTTTAGCACCTTTGAATTTTTAAAGAAAACTCGAGACATTTTACTCAATCGGAAACCGAAACATGAATTAAACCTTAAAAAATGATTATCATTGATCATGCTTTGGAAAAAGATTAATCGGTGCTAAACATAGATTAAGGCTGAAGATTTTGTTTTTCGAGATTTCGAGGATCGTGTTATCGAGAAGTATGTCATCGATGAAATCCAATCTCCGAAACCACAAAATCCCGACATGTTAATTAAGACTTAAACGTTTTAGCAAAGTTATTGATTGATATTTAGCGTTTCAGGATTTCGGGGATCATTTTGACAAGAATTATGTCATCGACGAATCCCGATTTTTGATGTTGCGAAATCGAGACGTGTTTAAAAAAAAGTTCTTAAATTCATCTTAATTAACTAACTAATCAAGGTTAAGGACAAAAAAGAGCTAGTTCGGTTTAACACAAATTATGGATCGGGATTTCGTGATTTGGGATTTTGGAGATCATGTTGACAAGAGATGTGTTATCACTGAACTCCGAATCTCGAAATCGTGAAATGATTAACTTAAGACTTAACTTTTTGTGTTAGAGAATTAATTAATTAGCATTTAAACTAACTCTCTTTATTTCGGTAAATCGGGGATTGGGATTTTGCGAATCAATTTGTATTGAAAAATATGTTTTCAGCAAACCCCGAATCCCGAAAACTCTTTAAAGTTAACCTTAAATCCGTAAGTTTTAAAGCTTATCATGATTAAAATAATTTTATAGAAAATGCGTCGGGATTTTTATAATACTTTTAGGTTTTTTGCCTTTTATTATTCAAATAATTGAGTTTTTCTGGGAAATCAGTAAAATGCGTTAGGAATGATAACGAAGCTCGTGTTTTATGAAAAACCAAAACCCGAAAAAGGAAGGCTTAGGACTTAGGAATAAAAACAAAATTAAGAATTGTTTCAACATAGACTCCAACTGGGGACCTTGTCTCCTTGTGGGATGAGGAGAACATGTAGAATTAGTGCCTTCATTGGGTTAATGGGGTCAAGGGTTTTATCCCTGTAGAAATTTCTAAGGAAGGGGATACCGAGGAAAAAGGATATTTCATTTTTACTTCTGAAAATCTTTTCAAAGTTCTCATTTGTTGTAAACTCAGTTGCATTATCATTCATGATATTCTCCTTCTCATTACTGAAATTAAGTTAGCATTAAGATGGTCAAAACAATATTAGGAAACTCAACATATTTTGTGACTTTTGGCTTGCATCAAATGAAGCAAAATTCATATTTTTAATTAGGGAGCCCTGTCTGGACATGGGATGCAAATATGGTTTCGAAAAAACCGGTAGCTAGAGTAGAGTGGTATTTAATTATGACAACCTTACAGATACCTCAGATATTGCTTCACTTCCAGCGAGCCTGTTCAGTACCTCGGTGAAGTTATCTGTCCCTTTTTACTAAATTTCCTTTCACCGCTTCGAATGTTAATTATACTTTTAACTTTAGATATTACTTCACTGCCAGCGAGCCTATTCAGTACCCCGATGAAGTTATTTGTCTTTTTATACTAGACGAGGGTAATCATTTAAATGAATTTCCTTTCATCGTCTTGTGGACTAGATGGGGGTAATCAAATATGAATTTCCTTTAAGCATCTGTCTTATATTTATTTTATGAATACGAAGCAGGGGAAATCAGTGATACTTAATATACCAATGGTGGTATCTGTGTAAAAATTGCAATGGAGGTTTTTCAACCTGTTTTGATTACTCTAGACCAACCTTTTCTCAACTTTCGAAACACCTTAGTCTGTAGAGAAAAAAGGGGAAGATTAATTTCAGGGGTCTTCCTTCGATCACGCTTAAATCCTTAGAAAAAATGTTGAGAGACCTAAGAGAGTCAGGATCTACCTAAGCATAACCGCATTTAGTCGGAGAGTAAGAAATATGAGGACTGGTCTTACCGATTAAGAACTGTTTTTCAATTTCAAAAGTTAAAACGTAATCTCTTCTCCCTCTATGAGAAACCCGAAAAAGAATCTTGATTCAGAACTAAGGGTAGAAAGAGGGGACATAGAATGATCTGGAAGTTGAAAAACAAAAGTCATAAATTGAACCCAACTCTTGGAACTTTCTCTTATAGATTTTTACTTTATTTACCTCCTATCTTGTTCTAAGTGAAACCCTTAAGGCCTAGATTTTGAAAACATTTTTTTATTGACCTGTCAACTTATGAGATAATCAACCCACTTTTTAATACAAAATCGTTTTTTTCATAAAATAGACTTTGTTGGGACTCACACCTTTGCCTTACCATTTTCGTTCTTCTTTTTAAAATAATAGAAAATCTTATCTATCACCTATTTTTGGCAAATTTATCTTCCACTTTCAAGCTGTTTGTTTGTTGCTTTTACATGTCAGGCTGTCAGCCAGAATCCTGTGAAAGAACAATATGAAAAGTATCATGGTTTTAAGGAATTGGATACCTTAAGAACTTTGTATCCTTATTTATAAAAGAGACATAAACCAATTTTATTTTATTTTTCTTTATTTACAGAATGAAAGTAGACTTACCAAATAAAATTATTGAAATAAAAGACTAAACAAAACGGTATATACAGTGGGAATTCTGGAAATCAATTATTCCATATAATGTTTTAAAAAACACCCGTTGGGGCGTTCAAGATTTTACCATCCAAATTTTCTAACAAAAATGAATTCTTTCCTTTGGGAGATGCAACCTTGAATGGACTGAACTAGATGTGATCGAATTTACCATTTTTTCCCAAATCCTCCTTCCTAGCATCCCATTTCAAAACCAAATCTCCAGGGAGAAAATTTATGTCTTTGTATTTACGATCGAATAACACTTTCATGTCATCCTCTCATTTCTACAACCTTTCATGCACTTCCGCCCTGTTCTGTTGAACTTCAATCAATTGATTTATCCTTCTTGTGACAAGATTTGGTTCTTCCTTCTCATCTTGCCATAGTTTCATTACAGGAAGTGCTAGGTTTATAGGCAACACTACATCTGTCCCATATACCATTTGGAAGGGAGAATTACCCATAGACTTTTTCATTCCTATCCGATTTTCCCACAGAGCGTATTTCAAATGCACATGCTAAGACTTTTTATTTTCGCTTAACACTTTCTTAATTATACTGATTAAGCTCTTGTTTGAAGATTTGGCCAGACCATTTCCGTGAGGGTAGTATGTTGTGGAGTGACCAAGCACAATATTATATTTTTGGCAAAAACTGACCATAGCCACAGATTTAAAAGCCTGTGCATTGTCTATGACTATCTTTCTAGGACAGTCGAACTTAGACAAAATAGTTTCTCCTAAGAAATCTATAACCACCGAATCAGTATCCTTTCTCATTGGAATAGCTTCCACCCATTTGGTGAAGTAGTCTGTGGCGGTCAGGATCCATCTGTGTTGAGCACTAGAATGAGGATTAATTTTGCCTATGAAATCTAATCCCCATTGATGAAAAGGAGCTTCTGTTTTGACCGAGACCAATGGCATTGCTGGGAGTTTATGTTTGCCTGGAAAAAATTGAAAAGGGTTTCAAGCTCGTACCTTAGCATTGACATATGAGAAAAGTTTGGGCCAATAATAACCATCGCTCAAGATCTTATAAGCGGTATCCCTCCAGGCATGGTGTCCTCCACACACTCCTTCGTGAAATTGGCCTATGACCTTTTATGTTTCTGATTCAACCAGACAGACTAAGAGGAATCCAAGCAAGTCCTTCCAATACAATTGTTTTTTAGAAATACAGTATTTGATCGCATGCAGCTTCAACGTTCTAGCTTTGGATGGAGATAAGTCACTTGAGCATTTAAATATTAATAAGTAGGATACTATGTCCTTGTACCAATTTGATAAAGCAAATTTCTCTTCGATTCGGTTTTCAGTTATTTGATCCTCAAGTTCATTCACATCTACCCACTCTTCCTCCCCCTGAGAGTTGTTTATCCTAAGAGCTATGAAATTGGATTAAGCTAAGAGTTTAGTTAAGACTTGCCCCTCTACTAATTTTTTTGGTTTTATCTCCAAGTCGAACTCTTGAATTTTGGCAAGCCATCATCCTCTTTTGCCATCACTGTCTGCCTGAACCAAAATATCTTTTATGGAGCTAGTAGGTACATATGAAATCACCTTAGAATGTAAAACATAGGTTCTAAAAGCTTTTAACGCTTTTACCATAGCATATGCTTGTTTTTCCATTATATTATATCTGAGTTTGGCATCTCCGAGACTTTTTCTAAAGAAGGCTATCGGTTGCTCAAAACCTTCTTCGTTCTTCTGGAGGAGTACTGCAACGAGTGTATGTTCAGAGGCAAACGAGAAAATAAGGAAATCCTTGAGATAATCAGGGCTCGCTAGTACAGGTGCCTCTCTTATAACCTTTTTGATACGTGCAAAGGATGGTTTATCTTTTTCTATCCACTTCACTTCGTTGTTTTTCCTGAGCATATATGTGATCAATTTCACGATTTCAACGAAGTTCGGAATAAATCTTCTCAAAAAATTTATTTTTCCTAAGAATGACTAAATTTCTTTCACATTCCTAGGAATACTTATTGTATCTATAGCTTCAAATTTTTTAGGGTCAATTCTAATTCCATCTCGAGATACAATATGGCCCAAAAGCTTACCTTCTTGCATAGAGAAGTGAGACTTTTTAGGATTTAAGGACAGACCAAACCTGCGACATTTCTCAAACGTCTGCTTGAGATGTATCAGATGATCTTCATCCAATTTAAAAAAAATAGTTAGGTCATCCAGAAAAATAACTACAAATTTGTCCCGTTCGCCAACGAAAGCGATATCCATTGCCCGTTGAAAAGTAGCACCTACATTCATCAAACCAAATGACATCTTATTATACATAAATTTACCCGAAGGAGTGGTAAAGGTTGTTTTTTCTTTATCGTGATCGCTAATGGCAATTTGATTGTAACCTGAAAATCCATCGATCATCGAAATCCTATTAGCTCCTACCACTTTTTCTAAAACATGATCCATTTTAGGTAGGGGGTAATTATCTTTGAGAGAGGATTTGTTAAGATTTCTGAAATTGACACACAATCTAATTTCCCCGTTTTTCTTCCTAACTGGGACCAGGTTTTCTACCCAATCAGAATATTTTAGTGGTACAATTATCTTAGCATCAAGGAGTTTTTTGACTTTCCGTTCGATAACAGGTAATAAGATAGGGTTGATTTGTCCGAGTTTTTGTTTAAAGGGTTCGACACCAGGCTTTAGGGGTATCTTATGTTTGATCACAAAGGTGTCATAGGTTCTTAGTTCTTCATACGACCAAGCGAAAACATCTTTGTATTTTCTAAGCAACTCCGTGTATTTATTTTTGGTTTCTGTAGATAGATATTTGGATAGTTTTACCATCCAAGGGTTTTCTTTAGTTCCTATATCACAGTCCTCAACCTCTTCAGGTTGGGGCTGTAGGGTGGTTTTTGAAGGGATATCATCTTGATTGAACAATATTTCCAAGGGAATTAGTCCCTTGGGAATTCGGTTATTCTTGAGAACGAGCATTCGGTGATTCACAATTTTATCGTGAAACTATTTAGAATCCTCCCCCTCCTGCATGATCCAAATGGGATCATTTTGATTTTCTTGATCAGTATGCGTTTTTGCAAATTCATCTATTGATTCTAAAAAAAATTGAAGTTGTTCATCGTCCTCAAAGACCTGCCAATGTTGTATGTTATTCGGTATCGAAGGTCGATGTCTCATTTGTATGTGATACTTTAATTTAAAAGTGGTAGGGGGTGTAAAAGTTGATGCTACTTTGGCTAATGCATCAGCCTGTTGGTTTTCAAACCTTGGGACGAAATAGACATTCATAGAGAAGAATAAATTCTTGATCAGATCCCAGACATAATTCCTATAGGACCTCAACCTAGGATGCTTGGCCTGGTACTACCGATTCACTTGTTTTATGATTAACTCGGTGTCGCCAAAGACTTCGAGTTTTGTTATTTTCATCCTCCTAGCGGCTTCTAATCCTATTACTAAAGCCTCATACTCGCATACATTATTTGTACAATCCACATTCCACTGAAGCCTATATGAAAAGGGGATTACAAATTGATCATCGGGAGCCACAAGGAGTGCCCCAGCTCCAGCTCCAAGGAAAGATGAAGCACCTTCAAAATACATTTTCCATACACCAGTGCTATATACATTTTTTTTTATTTCTTCTTTTTCATTTTTTTCTTCTATACAACTTCAATCTACATCTACTTCAAAAGCATCATCAATAGATAATATACAATTTCCTAAATCTTCATCAACAATATAAACAGGATGATTAATTAGGTTATGAGGATCACCTACCATGAAAGCCAACCTAGTCTCTCTGTAAAGACGTGTGTATTGTCCTCCAAAAACTGGAATTGTAGTGTATGTCATGTCCAGCTGGAGAGATCCTCCAAGCTTGGCACCCCATGACCTAGATAATAACATACCATACTTTGGAGGGATGTCAGTGACCACTACATCCATAAGAATGCTTTTCGCTGGTATTTGTGCCAGACCTACCACCAGGTCTTTAATCATTCCTATGCATTTGACTTTTCTTGAATCAAAAGAATATAAGTCACCATAGGGCCTTGTGATTTCAAGACCAAGTTTCTCCATAATTTCCTTTGGCATCACATTGTGGGAAGCTCTGGAATCTAACATACAGTTATGGAGTAGGTGATCAAACAAGGTTAATGTGATGTAAAAGGGGGCCACAGTGTCTCTCGCACCTTCGAAAAGTGGACCAAAGACTATGTTCGGCTTGTCATCTTCTAAGTTGATGACATCGACCTGACTTTCGTCTTCGGAAAAGTTTATCATCTTGGCAAATTTTTTTCAGTATATGGGATTTTTAGCTAGTTCAACAAGGGGAATAGGAATTTTGATTTTATTTATTTCGTTTTCTAGACTAAAATTTCCTAGGGCCTTGTCGTTTTCTACGTTTGGGGCCCCCATTCCTTTCTTCACAGCTTTTCTTTGTGGTGCGGACTTGTTTTCATTTACAAGAGCCTGTAAGGTAGCTAGAGAGGTAGTGGGGGGCCTAGAGGGACCATAGTGATAATAGTGGAGGTCATTCAATGTAAGGTGGACTAGGTCCACTATATTATTAAATAAAACCCACTATGGTAGTTAAATATAATAAATGTAAGACGACTTCTTAGAAGGTTCTACTTCTAGAAGATTCCTCCTCTAGAATGTTCTTAGGTGATGGTAGCACTATATAAAGGGGTTCAAGCAATGTATGAGGCATGAAGATAATTATTGTATTTGGAGTTGAAGCTCATTAGGAGGTTGCCCCCTCGAAGAGGCAAGTGAACAAGAAAGGATCCCTTCCATAATAGGATCCATTATATGGTGTTGCCCTACCTCAAGGGTTTGGTAATAATATTGTGTGGTTTCTTCTATCTTACTTTGCGGATCTATTGTGTATTCAGTATTTGTGGTTATTATATTGGTAGATCTATTCAGGTACTTAACAATTTTTATCAGAGCACTTTCATTGGCCGGAGTTGTGAGCAAATATTTTTTATTTTTGCAGATTTTTTTTCGGAGAAGAAAAAAGAAGGCCGCGACATTCCAGACATTTTTAGTATATTTATGTTGTATATCTGAGTTGTATATCTGAGTTGTATATCTGCATTTTTTCAGGGTTTTTTCTGCAGACGGCGACGCGATTTATTTTTATTTCTGTAGAATTTGGAGGCCGAATTTGCCCAAATAAATTACATATCTGAGTTCTTCTCACAATTTCACCCAATTTAAAAAAAAAAATCAGTCGAAACGGAGTCCGGGAAGTGAAGTTATGAGCATTTTAAGTTCAGCAGTTTTCTAGGGTTTTTCCGGAAAAAACCGCGATTTTTTGCCATAACTTATTGTTCTATTTTGGGGGGGGGGGGTTTCATAGCAAGATGTACTTTACAGGGAAATGTGATGGACCTAGTATTGAATCATTCATTAAAGAAATAAAATCAGTATGGGAAGATACTTGGCCCCATTGGGTAGCTCTCAAATTGCAAGGTGATGCTGCCATTTGGTGGAAATCACTTGATTATGATGAGATGATGAGATTTTCCCATGTAGAATTTGAAAAAATATTGTTAGACAAGTGGTCTCATGGAGAAAATCAGGATAAAGAGAGAACCAAGAGTTTATTTTCATGTGAAAAATCTATATTACAGGTTCATGGTTGTATTCATAAAGAAAATATCATTGTTTCTATCAACCCTAGTTGCATGCATAATTTTATCAATGTTCAGTTGGTTAATAGATTGCAAGTTCCAATAAAGAATATTCAAAGCATAGATGTTGAGGGTGAAAATGTTCAAATTTTTAAAGATTTGAAGATTACCATGGATAAATATGT
>ML836951.1:13173-23885 GCA_009831015.1 Picea engelmannii | reverse complement strand
ATCCATGGGACCCTGGTATATGGTTGTACATCAAGCATTGAGGACAACGCTTTCATAAGGGGGATGGAATGTAAGGTAGCTAGAGAGGTATTGGGGGGGCCTAGAGGGCCCATAGTGATAATAGTGGAGGTCATTCAATGTAAGGTGGACTAGGTCCACTATATTATTAAATAAAACCCACTATGGTAGTTAAATATAATAAATGTAAGAGAACTTCTTAGAAGTTTCTACTTCTAGAAGATTCCTCCTCTAGAATGTTCTTAGGTGATGGTAGCACTATATAAAGGGGTTCAAGCAATGTATGAGGCATGAAGAAAATTATTGTATTTGGAGCTAAAGCTCATTAGGAGGTTGCCCCCTCAAAGAGGCAAGTGAACAAGAGAGGATCCCTTCCATAATAGGATCCATTATATGGTGTTGCCCTACCTCAAGGGTTTGGTAATAATATTGTGTGGTTTCTTCTATCTTGTTTTGTGGATCTATTGTGTATTCAGTATTTGTGGTTATTATATTGGTAGATCTATTCAGGTACTTAACAGAGCCTGTGTCTTCACAGCTAGTGTTCCTACTGGCTTCGACTGGACATGTTGTATGTCAGCGGTGTGAGTTTTTGTAGTCTGTTTATCAACAACTTTTGGAGTCACCTTATCAGTTTCGCCCCTTGGCAAGATCGTTTTTGTGGGAACAGTTGGGAGACTTTTTTTCCTAGGTCTTAAATTATATTTTTCTTGTAGTTCAGCCATAATATCATCTGCGATACCCTCATAGGCCAAATTTTCAGACGTGTCATTGCTAACATTGTCTTCTGATGTAATTTATTTATTTAAAGATTTTTCGTAATCTTGTCTCGATAAATAAGGTGATTTATTATCATCGCCAAGGTTATTAATATCCTCATCAATCTCTTCAAAATCTTCTAGATTTTCCTCTCCAATAAAGTTTTCACTTTTGAAGGGGGTTGGAATTTTTTTATCTTCATTTTTAATTATTTTTTGTGGGGCCTGAGGATCAGGATTCCTTCTAAAATCCTTCCGAGGGAAATTATTTCTTTTCGGTTTCTCTAGTTCCATTTTTGAGATTTTATTTGAAAGTTCTCTAATTACCCTAGCCATCTCATCTATTTTATCTCCCAAGGACTTCCCCGATCGTGAGGGTCCACCTTTCTCTTTGAATTTCCTATTTTCTTTGTTCCCGATTTCTATTTTTTATTTTAATTTTCCTGATGCCATCATGTTCGATTCAATCTCAAGAGCATCATTCTTCATTTTAGTGAGATCCGTTGATCTCCTTTCTCTCAATAATAAGGAAAAATGAGGATCAAAAGCACTAGAAAAAGTCACCTTTGTTGCAGGTTGTGAAGGTTTGACCTCAACTGGGATTTTATTATACAACTTGTTGAACCTTTGTGTGAATTCTAGAACCGATTCATATTTTTTCTTTCTAAGGGCTCCAAATTCAGTCAGGTAATAGAGGTGGTCCTTCCTCTCTCCCCATTGTCTAATAAAAGTGCTTTCAAGTTCCTCGTAAGATTTTAGAGATCCGACTGCTAAGGATTGGAACCAAGTCTTCACCTGTCCTTCGAAAGTTTGAACAAGGATTCTAGAATATACATCTTCGTGTTCTATTCTGAGGATGTCAGCAAATTGGTCAAAGAAGTTTATATGTTCTTGGGCAGTCAAATCCCCTTCCCCTGTAAATTTCAAAAGGATTTTCATATAATTTTTGGGGAGATCGTGTAGGGGAACGGGGAGGACAAGGGGAGCATATCTAGTAGCTAATTTAGTGAATATTCCAAGAAGTGGCACTTGACCACCCACTGGTCCTCCTGGGGCACCACCTCCAGCTCCGACACATCCTTGTGCGGCCATTAGTGGATTTGAGGCTGAAGCTCGAAATGCGTGAGGTGAAGGTTCTCAGGAATCTGGGGAGAAAACCTCAGGAAAAGAGAACGTATCGTATGAAAGGGGAAGCGAGACAGATCTTTCAAGTGTTTCTGAAACGTTCAACTATGTAAAGTCAGGCTGACTAATAGTATGTATGGGTAAAAAGACTTGTCTGAGTGATCTTCGTGATTTTAAAATATTTTCCGGATCAGAGACTGGTGAGGTCTTCTTGTTGTCCAGGTTCTTTCTAGTGTTCTTTAGGCTAATCGCCAGTTTACTTATCGTGGAGTCACCAAGTGAAAAATAAAGGTATCCTTAGAAGGTTTTCTATCCTTGTTCACTATCAAAGAAAGAAAGTGTCAATGTTGTTCTTCCCATGGAAAAGATTCATTTCTTTGCTCCCTAGAAACGACACCAAAAAGATGTTGATCCTGAGTTTATACTTTAAGGTTGTAAAGTATACCGTCAAGGCATCCGTAAAGGTAAAGATAATTTAAGGATAAGAATAAAAAAGAAGTGTAAAGAAGAATCAGTTTCTCAACTGTCTCTGTCGAGCTTCTCGTTGTTCTTGGATGCTGATATCCCTCTCAATAGCAACCCATGAATGTTCTAATTCAGCCCGGATATTTGTTGTTTGCAGAATGTTATTAAAGAGGTTTAAAGATATACTAGTTTGATCTTAGAGACCAGGTTCTATATTAGGTTGTTTACTATTTTGGACATTCATGGGGAATAAGATTTTATTTAGTTATGAAAAAATCGATAAATTGTTACTTCTATTTTTTTTAAAAGATGCGAATAGGAAAAATAGTTTTGAAATTCAAAATAATGACATAAATATAGTTGAGGCCATTTCCTGGATTTGTAACAATTTGAGAATTGTAAAATATCAAAGAAATACTACTGAAAAATATGAGGCTTTAATCAAGAAAGAATCTCATATTATGACAGGAAATACAAAAGAAAATAGATTTCTAATGAAGAGTTAAATATTATGTTTCAAATGATTCAGAGGTCTTAAAATTATTGATAGCAATTTCAGAGGAAAAACTATAAATAATTTGACAACCAAATCAATCTAAATTATAAAAGATATATAAAATAAACTTCAAATTGATCATTCATTAGAAAGACATTTAAAGAGAAACATAGAGAAATATGGTAAACAAGGTTAAAGAACACGTAGCTACAAGTTGGAAGGATTCAGAATCTCGTCTGTATCGTATATCATAGTGGATTGGAAAACTGTTCTTACAATCAACTCTCTAAAAAAACCAAAATCCTTTTCTCAATGTTCTCAAAATATATTTATACATGATTATCAAATATTTTCTTGTTGGTGATTAACCAACTTCCTAAAATTAGGGTTACATGGATGAATCATGTCAAACCGTTTACATTTCTTTTCTAATTTCTAATGATGAAAATATTCAAAAGAGTATTTTTATGTTGGTGTTGATGAACTTCCTTCTTCCACCTCAAGACAATGAACATATTTTCCTAAAAAATTCACCAAAACTCTGGGAACGTCTGGTATCTCTTTTGCCTCAAATATGAAGAACCTTTTCTATAATTCGGGCAAGTGATCTTCTATTATATTCCTCGTGAACTTAATAGTTTTCAACTTTAAGTTCGGTATTACCATCCATTTGTCAATTTCAGAGATATTGATTACCTGAATTTTTGGGATCTCTACCTTCATTTCCTCCAGATCCTCCTTGAACTTTAGTTGATGCTTGACAATGTTAATCTCTCCTAATAACCCAAGATAGTCATTTTTTCCAATATTCAATGAAGTCTTTTCTAAGAGATCAAAAATCCCTTGGCAATCATCATTTATATCTCTGGTTATTCTTTTATTTTCATCCAGGTCTGCTTCCCACACTTTAAGTATTACATCTCCTTTAACTTGTTCTGAAATGGATAGTTTCTGAATCTTTTTGACCTCATCCTTTGTTGAAAGGGCTACTACTTTCTAGAAATTCATTCTGGCCGCTTTTAGTTCTCTTTCTTTCTGGAGAACATTCTCCAAAGATTTGTTTGTTTCCTGAAAGTAATTCTGGACAACTTCCAGATTTAAAAATACTTTATGTTGTTCCTCTTCTATTTTCAAATGTATTCTCAATACTTGAGCCTGGAAAATCTCAAGCTCTACCACTTGATTTGAAATAGTGTAAATTTTATCTCGTAATTGTTTATTTTCTTCTTCCTGTTTTAGGACCTGTGCCTGGGTGACATGTATTATCTGATTTGCTTCCTCTAAGCTTGTTTTCATTTTCTAAATTTCTTGAATATCTTTTAATCTAGCTTGCTCTAGACCTTTTTTTATTCCCCAACTGATATTTCTTTCAGTTTCCTTCAATTTACCCTGTAGTTGATCTATCATTTGATCTTTTTGTTCCAACATGGTTGTCAAACTACCAATAGAAAATATATTTGCCAACGCTAAAGCTCCAAACATGCCTTCTATCTCTATAGAAAATTATCCATCTTTAAGTTTCTTTCCATCTATAATGACCCTATTCTTTTTAATCATACCATCTCCTCTTGGATGTATTTCTTGTTTCAAGATTGCCTTTCTCTTTTTACTGAAAAAATAATCTGATGAAGGGATCTCATCTCTAGAAATTGGCTCTAAATCATTGACATACAGAGCTCCCTCATGGGGGTTTCCATAAGTGGACTGCAATGGAGTCAAGGAAGTAATGGGACTTCCAATATCTGTCGATGTTGTTCCTCCTGTCTTTTTGGGAACATCCTTAGGGATTTATGGGGATGTTTCTAGCTCCTTTCCCTTCCCTGCCTCTGATTCTTTTATCTGTGAAATTTATGTGTCTTGTGAAGGTATTTCAGTATCCTTAATCTTTCCTTTAGTAGTTTCTTTGTCCTGTATGTTTGTTTCAAATCCCAGGGGAGGCCCTTCCTGCTCTGGAGGTGGGGTCGTAGCTTCACCCTGCAAAATTTTGGGTAAACATCTTTGCCTATGGCTCTGGAATGACGCGAAACCAATCTGTGAATCAGGTGGCAGGGCTTGTACTCTGTTCAATACCTCTTCATAGGATTTACCCCCCTTGAATATGTCATCATAAATATATGTTTCATGCTCATAGGATTTTAAATTACAATGCATCAAATGTTTTCTTATTAATTGATAGGGGTCATGTTTTCTGTGTTCAATATCTACCAATTTTACTTCTTCTAGTGATTCAGCCTCTACTTTAGAATGACCTAGATTCAGTAATGAAAATTTTATGACATGTACAGGGAAAGTTGGCCATGACTTCTTCTGAGCTGCCTTTAGCTCTAATCCAATGTCGTCTTTTACTATCTGGTGGGCTACCTCTCTACACACTAGTTTTTCCGGTAAAAATTTAGGGAGTGCATGAGGGGGAATATAACAACCATAAACCCTGATGTAGGAAAACTTCTCATCAATAAACCAGTCGGCTATTTCTTTAAGATTTTTTGTGACTGTATTAGAAATGCGAGGAGGTTCGCATCTAAAAAATATTTTATGCATCGAAATTATAAAAAAATGACAAATTTCATAAAATGTGTCCTTAGCATTTTCTTCCCAAAGGGAAGAATGATATTCATGAATGGGTTCTGGACAGGTTATGTTCCAACTCCAATTCATTAAGGGAAAAGGAGTCACATAGCATATTGCATCCATAATGTATGCTGACATGTAAAAGGCCACTGATTGTCCCTTTGATTTTGCAAATTTGTAGTTTGTGATTTCTTGTGTTAGGTTATCTGACAAAATCTTACTCCAGATAAAAGCATACCCTTCTGAATCTTCTTCCAAAAAGGGCACCCAATCTACATGAAAATGGAAGGGATCTTTTCTCCCGAAAATTCTACATAGCATAATGGCTACGTAGACCATGTATTCATTCAAGGATGTTGTAGCATAAACCCCATGGGTATCGGCTCTAAATTTTGATGGACACCTCCACCATTCTCTAATCATATCAGGATAGGTCCAGTCTACCTCAATGCATTCTTTCCTCTAAAACTATGCTAAAAACTCGGCATTAAAAGTATGCTTAGGATTTGGAGAGAGTTTATACATTACTTGTATGTGTTCTTGCCTGAATGAGTCGACGATGAGTCCTTGATCATTTAAGATGCTCATTGTTGGGATATCGCCCTTTTCCAGGGCCCAATTGATCATATCATTGTATGCCATGAGCCAAGGGAGCTCAGTGATCTTATGAAGCTCTGATTCAGCTATGTCTCGATAGTGATTCTCAGAATCAGGATGAGCATTCTTGAGTTCACATTCCAGAAATTCAGAAATTCGAGTCCAAGATTTAATGGAATCTATAGCGTGTGGCGTGGTGTCGTAGATGATATCTCCTTCCTATGTATCTTCTCTCTTCTTCGGTTCCTTTTTCGGTGCCATGAATGTATATTAAATGGAAAACCTGTCACAGAAAATGAATGAATGAACTCAGCTGAGTGTTTCTTACGCTTGCTAAAATGAAAACACAAACATTCAAATGTTCTTTTAATTCATTTAAAAGTGATGGGATAGACACAACTGACAAGAATTCAAGGCATTTAATGCAGAAGATATTTTACTGAGATACGCATTAGTACCACGTATCACCAATGATTCATTATTTTAAAGGCCGTATTTTAGCGCCTTTGAATTTTTAAAGAAAACTCGGGACATTTTAGTCAATCGGAAACGGAAACATGAATTAAACCTTAAAAAATGATTATCATTGATCATGCTTTGGAAAAAGATTAATTGGTGCTAAACATAGATTAAGGCTGGAGACTTTGTTTCTCGGGATTTCGGGGGTCATGTTATCGAGAAGTATGTCATCGATGAAATCGATCTCCGTTATCACGAAATCGCGACGTGTTAATTAAGACTTAAACGTTTTAGCAAAGTGATTGATTGATATTTAGTGTTTTGGGATTTCAAGGATCATTTTGACAAGAAGTATGTCATCGACGAATCCCGATTTCTGATGTTGCGAAATTGTGACGTGTTTAAAAAAAAAGTACTTAAATTCATCTTAATTAACTAACTAATCAAGGTTAAGGACAAAACAGAGCTAGTTTGGTTTAACACAAATTATGGATCGGGATTTCGCGATTCGGGATTTCGGAGATCATGTTGACAAGAGATGTGTTATCACTGAACTCTGAATCTCGAAATCGCGAAATGATTAACTTAAGCCTTAACTTTTTGTGTTAGAGAATTAATTAATTAGCATTTGAACTAACTCTCTTAATTTCGGGAAATCAGGGATCGGGATTTCGTGAATCAATTTGTATTGAAAAATATGTTTTCAGCAAACCCCAAATCCCGAAAACTCTTTAAAGTTAACCTTAAATCCGTAAGTTTTAAAGATTATCATGATTAAAATAATTTTATAGAAAATGCGTCGGGATTCTTATAATACTTTTAGGTTTTTTGCCTTTTATTATTCAAATAATTGATTTTTTTCAGGAAATCGGTAAAATGCGTTAGGAATGATAACGAAGCACGTGTTTTATGAAAATCCGAAACTTGAAAAAGGAAGGCTTAGGACTTAGGGATAAAAAAAAGATTGAGAATTGTTTCAACACCCATATTGGAGCAAAAATCCTTGAGGATTCTTAGTTGGTTTTCAAGATCATGGGGACTCCTTGCCATAATAACGATATCATCATCATAAAGAAGAAGATTGATGACTATACCAGTGAGAGTAGGGTCGACACAACTTTCTTTTTCAAAGCATTCTTCTAATTTATCAATGTATATGCCAAAAAGGGTAGGGGACAAGGGACAACCTTGTTTGACTATGATATTGTAGTTAATCTCTTTTGACCAGCCCTCAGTGTTTTTAAACTTAGCAATAACGTTCTCATACATACTTATTGCAACAACCCTCAACTCGAGAGGCACTTTTATCTGTTCCAACCTATTCCAAAAGTTTTTCCTAGGAACCATGTCAAAAGATTTTCTAAAGTCAACAAAACAACAAAAAAGATTGGTTTTAGTATTGCTAAACTCCTCTACAATGATCCTAAAGGTAACAAGATGGTCCACAGTTGAATGATATCTCCTAAACCCGACCTGGCCTTTAGCTCTTTTACCGTGACTTTCTAGCCAAATGTTAATCTTCTTTTCCAAAATAATTCCATAAAGCTTGGCGAAAATCGGGCTAATCATAATGGTCCTATAATTAGAGGGAATGTTTTTGTCCCCATTTTTGAAAATAGGAACAATGAGGCTTTGTGTCAAGGGTTTAGGGAAGCCCTTATTGATTGCTAAATTGAAGAGCTTGCATATGTGAGGGATAAGGATTGGCCCTTCGATTTTAAAAATTTCAGCTTGGTAGCCTTCAATGTCCTTAGCTTTCCCATTTGCGAGCCGCTTAACCCTGAACTCTATGTCATCTAAAGAAAAAACTTCTTCCTTTGTAGTGACAATAGAAATGGTGTCCATGGAATTAGGGAACTCGTAAAGACTTTTAAGGTAGGAATTATAGTCCGTTAAGGGAATCCTATTATTTTCTTTAGTATTTCATTTTAGAATTTGGCTCCAAAACTTCTTAGGATCCAACTTGTATAGTTGTGAAAGTTTCTCTTTCCTTTTATTGATATAGTATCTTTTTTTCCTTTTAATTAGGGCTTTGTACATATTGATCTTATCAAGTTTTAAGGGATCATTCGAATCAACCCTAATGGATGTCCTAGAAATTCTAAATTCTTTATCATACCAAGGGTTGGTTGTTCTATTATTCTTTTTATGGGACACCTCGAAAGAGAACTTGTTAATGGAAGCGGAAAGGGTAGTTGTAAAATTATGATAGAGTTCTTCAATGTTGTCCTTATAAGTTAGGAGTTTTAATTTACTATTTGTATCCTTTAAGAAAATGTCAACTTTACTTTTGTCAAAGCGCAAATTCTTTTGATTATTAGAATTCTCTTCAATGGTGCTCCTATTGATCAGGGGATCAAATTTTGCTCAAATTTCAAAGTGCTCGGAATGTGATGAAAATAGTGCCATTGTGTATGTCTCGTCTTCCTGATTCTGGTGGTATATTTACTTTGTCAAATGGACTCCGTATGGAGAAGATATCGCGATCTGTTCGTCAAGATAAACAGGCAAAAAAGTTGATGCTCACTGTACTAGTCCATACAGTCTGTACAGTCCATACGGTCTGACGTGGTAGGACCGTACGACCATACAGTGGTGACATGGCAGATGTTGATTGGTTGGAAATTGTCGAATCCGAGAGCGACATGTGTCTGTTGGATGGAAAATGGTATGAGGACACGTGGCCCAACCCATGGGCGCCATTGTCACTCATTATTTGGTTTTTTGGTTGTATGTAAAATGTTATGGGAGTCCGCAGGGTTCGATCCCCAGACCTCCCCCACAGTGAAAGACTTCACAACCTCCGCTGAACAATGTGTCGCCGCATGGTTCTTGTTAACTATGTGGTAACAAATATTTTTATGTTTGTTTAAAGTTCAAAACGGAGGGGGGTCGCCCCGACCCGTGGATTTATTATGTAACATATGACCATTTGTAATGACCCACGCGCAATTTGTATTATATACCATATATCCACATTGTACCCATACCATTGTGTATAAAGCGTGGGGGGGGGTTATTTTATATAGCCTGTGGTTTTCCATAAGACCGGAGCGCGGGAAAGGAGTTCCAACGGTTATGATGGTTTAACCACTTTTGCCAAGCATGCGGTCATATGCGCCACATGCCCAGGTGCCTAGGCGGTTAGGGGTTGGCGCGCCCTTAACCATTCTACGGTTTGCACCGTTGGTGCGGTTGCGCTCGATGCTGGGTTTTTACGCCATATAATGCGTGTGAGACAGGTTCAAAGATGAAGGGTGCGTTTTGTAGATGCAGAGACAACAAGCTTGAAGGGGGGACTTCTAGGAGGCCTAACTTCTTCGTTTTTCGACCGATTGAGGTGCCGAAAGAGCCCAGACAGGGGTTTTGGGACATTCTGAAGCCATTGGAGCAGTCGGTTTGCCAGTTTGAGCATTGTAAGACATGTTTTTGAGCACTTTAGAGCAATTAATAATAATGATCCATTGGAAGTTGGACCAGGAGATGTAGCCTAAGAGAGGGGTGAACTCCTTTATCAATTGTTGTGCATATGTGTTTATGTTCAATGATTATGCTACTGTCTATGTATAATTTGCATAAGTAATCCTTAAATCTATGTGTTGCAAACTGATCCTTTTGCTTTAAACACATAACATTCACTTGCAATAATTTTCAAGTTTTTCAAGTCTTCTTCATTTTTAGATCACCTATGCATGGAAAATTTTAGAGTTAGGGTTAAAGGTTTATGATCAGAGTCAAGATCATGGTCATTTAAAAGGTCAAAAAATGTTATTTTGTCGGAAACGGGGATATCATATATCGCATAATCTACAACACTACTACTTAGCCCATGAATACAGGTCATTTGGTTGGAGTTTGGCCACTTCATTACTCCATTGCAAATTATTAGGTCTTGAGAGTTGCAGATTTTTAACAAACTTAGTACCAAAAAAATTCTCAATTAAGTCTTCAAAGCTTCTTTTGTAGCTATTAGGTAAAACAAGGCCCTCATCTAGCCATAAACGATTATGGTTGGTGTCATCACTTAAAAGAGTAGATTGTTTAGTTGCAGCCCTAGCATTAAAGTCTCCTAGGAGGAGGATATTACCTTCATTTTTCAAATTATAAATATCTTATTCTAAATTATTATAGGGACAATTTTTATCTAGATTATTTTTCTTATAAAAAGTAGAATTAATAGGTGCAAAATAACAAATTTCTATATACATCTTCTTAGCATTGGT
>ML836949.1:17053-33124 GCA_009831015.1 Picea engelmannii | reverse complement strand
ATATATTTGGACTCGTCTCCATGTGAATCTAATGAGATCATTTTTGGCAACATGCAAGGTGTTTTGTGAAACTACTATTTTTACTAGTTGGGGCTACAAGGCTTGCATGGAGAAACAAAGCACATATCCAGTTTCCTTCAAAGCAAGCAAGTCTAATGCACCTGTTTGCATTGATAGGCCACGTGATGTTATTTTTAATGACTTCTATCTTTAGACATGCAATTTATTGTAAGTGCTCCCATGGGTAGGATCCTGACATTATGAGGACAGTTGGTAAATTTACTATTTTTAGTAAATTTATATTTTAGCAAGCACCGGTGCATGTAGGCCCTAGAAAGGTCATATTTAGATTTGTCATCCTTGATCGGCAAATAGTTTCATGAGGAGTGGATATTTCATTGTGAATTTTCAATTTGACCAGAAATCTATTTTTAGCAAGTGATGTCACCTTTTATGGTTGCTCTGAAAGTGTACAGACCATGCTTGAGGATGCTTCATGTGATGTGGGGTGCATGGTGTGTTGGTTACCCTTGGTTGTACTGTGATGGAGATACAAATTGGAGATAGCTTATTCATGGATTGCTAGAACTTGACTTGATGCTTATGTGGCACTCTTCCTTAGGAGGTTGGAGGCCTATGTTGCATGGTGACTTTCTTCATGAGGTGCACATGGAGGGCATGGTTGCTTGCTTAGGACGAGGAGCATTGGGCATCTTGTAGGAGGGTGTTGAGACATAGATGACATAGAGACACTTGGTTGCTTGCATGAAGACTTGTATTTGACTTGAGGACGCTTGATTTGAGGAGTGATCATGACAGTGTGGTGGACCCAGAGAAACGCATGGCTTAGGACGGAGCGTTGGCACATTGAAGGCCTTTGGAGGAGGAGCGTTGGACACACCTCATGGAGTGTTCAGCCTTGGACCCTTGCATGTTGGACGTATCACCTAGGAGCTTGACAGATATCACTTAAAGTTGGAGCACTCCACATGAGGGGTTTGTTGCCACCTATACACACCTACAAACGTGTAGAAGTCTCCAACCCACTTGGTGTGTCCTTGGAGGCACAAACCTAAGTCTACGCCCATTGTCACCTCAATCTAGACTCCTTCCATCTAGACCCACTCCTAGGGAAGCCAAGCAGGATAGACCCTATTAAACTATATGAAAGATTTATTTGAGTTCTAGGAGTTAATTAATTTATGGATTAAGGAGACCCAACCCAATGACAAGCAAACAATGCAAAATGCAATTCTTTTAATGACAAGCAAATCCTTTCTTTTACAAGATAACAGATAGACCAGTGCCTAAAGATTACCAAATTTCACTTATTGAGATATGCACACTAAAAGATATTTCTACAACTTGAAATAAAGTATGGAATATCTACACAATGATTTAAACAATAAAAATGACTTTACACTTAAGACAAATATTTCTCAAAGAATAAAGAATGCTTGAAATATCAAGTAAAGAATGCTTTGACAAGTAAATATTCACATGTAAAGAACTTGTTGAAAATGAATGAAATGTAAGTGCTTGAAAGTAAATTGCATGAAAAGGAAATTGCAAGAATTGAAAAGTAAATGTTTTGCAATGTGAGTTGGTTGTTTTAATAAATTTTAAGGTCTCTTTTTAACTTAGGGTAATTAGATATGAATTGCAAGAATCTTAAATTATGTGACTACCCCAAGTTCCTTATCCTTTAACCAAGAGGAAGTGTTGGGTGCTCAACAAGAGAACAACAACATTCCCCCCTAGCTCCATAGGTCAAATCCAAGATGTTGGGCACTCAACAAGGAGGACACGTCGTGCCACGAAACCCCCCATGGATTCAACCCCAAGTAGCCTCCACAGTCACCCCTTTTTAGAGGTTAAACAATAAAAGATTTGGGTGCCTAATTATACTAGCCACACAATCCTTTGCCCTTTCTTGTCACCCAAGATCCACAAAGTGGCAAGGGGAGGGAATACGGGGTAAATGGCGGGGCAATGTTTATTTACTTGCAAAAATTGAAAATTTTAACTACTAGCTAGCACGATATTGGAAGGGTGGCAAAGCCACTCACATGCAAGGTGTGGGCAAAATAATAAAAATAACTTAGAAGGAAAGGAACAAACTTACTAGCCACACAACTTTGGCACAATGTGGAGGACAAGCCTACCAATTTTGTGGCCAAGGTGGGCAAAAGATTTGAAAATAAAACAAGTAAAGGCTAGCCACTCAACCTTCTCTTTATGGGAGAAGTGGGGAAAACAACTTGAGCAAGAATCAGAAATAAAACATCTACTCTAGCCAACACGGTATTGCAAGGGTGGCAAGACCACTCTCATGCAAGGTGTGGGCACCTAAATACTTGAAATATTTTGCAAATTTACAAATGGGGATATAAATGAAGAATGCAGGCCCAAGAGACTCTCTTGGACTGCTTACAATGCTTTAGAAAGAAAGAGGAATGAAGGGGGTTTTAATCACAACTCTTGGATGCTTCCTTGAGCTCTTTGTGCAAAAAAATGGGTAGCACCTCCCCTTAACCTGGCGAAAGCCTACACAAAACAGCAAGCTATCTATGCTGGAAAATGCCAAAAATAAACTTAGAACAAGTTAGTACTTGTTAGTATATAAACAAAAAAATTATGAGTAAAAATATGAACTTAGAAATGATTCGATTTACAAGATTAAAGAAGAATAGATCTGGAAAATGAATAAGATAGAGATGGAAATGAAATCAGAAAATAAAATGGTGATTTTATGGTTGGACAAGTGGGTATCCAGACTTGGAATCCACTTGGAATCCAAGTCTGGATACCCACTTCTCCAAGCCCTTGGTAACCTACAAATATAGAAATCCTTGCTACACAATGAGACAAGAAGGTGAGATCTTCATAATGATTTGCAAAACACTTTCCAAACATAAAGAGAAAAACTCACAAAGATATATGACAAAAATATCACAAATCTATCCCCAGCAAAACACTTTGCTTGGGGTCTTCAAGTAGAACAATGTAAGCAAGAAAATGTACAGAAAATTGCAGCTATGTTACCTCAATAAAAACACCATAAGAAAGCACCAAAAGAACACCAAGAGATCCTCTAAAGCTTGACTTTTTATTATCCAAAGTATGGCTGCAAATTTGCAGCAAGAATACAAGAGAAATTTGAGCGGGAGAGCAAGAGAGAGTAAGGAGAAATTTGGGCAGCATGAAGTTACAATGAGAATTCATGTCAAAATGAGGAGAGGTGGGCTGCTTTTAAGGGAAAGAGGGAGAGGAGACCCCCGTTGCATGCTCTCCAAGTGTCACCTCCATGCAAGGGAGGCCCACTCCAAGGGGGGCATACCATGAGAGAGGGGACTAAGGTTTAAGGGGGTGGGAACCCCCTTCTCTCATGTTTAAACTTCTATCTAGGCTCCAAGGGGGGCTCCCAAGGTGTGGGGTGCCTCTCTAACCTTTGATTCCACACTTTCTAATTGATCATGAAGAGGGGGGGCACCCCTCATGCTAGGGAAACACTTGAAGTTGTCAATACTTGACTTGGGGGACCCCTTTCTTAGTGGATTTCCACTTTCTAACTTAGGAATCACATTATGAAACATTTGCTCCCCCTTTTTCATAACTTTAGACTCTTTTACAATATTTAGCATTTTTACTTTAGCCAATTATTTGTTGATTTTTTACTGACTTTCTCCTCATGGACATTGACCTAGCAAAACTTGTCCAAATGAGTTGAAACTTGGTCCAAAGGTGTAGGGGCTCATAAGCCATTTGATTTGAGCACCCATACCCCTATGCAAAATCTCCAAGGACCCAAGTTTTACATTTTACATCAAAAATAATTAAAAAATTCCAATTAACGGGAAATTTTAATTATTAAAAATACCTATCAAAACCTAATGGAATTTCACGAGACTCTAGGAGATGCCTAGCACAGTCATTTACATCACTTCTAGCCCTTAGTCACCTACTGGGTTTGATCATTAGAATGCCAATCACCACTTTCGAGGATTATCGAGTGAAAAAGTTAAGTAATTAAAATCGCCGAAAAGCAAAGTTAATTACCTAAAAAAAAAACACTCGATGAAAGGACTTCCCTAATGATAAAGTCCTAGGCAACCAAATCATTACAAAACTTGATCCATGCTTAACATGTTACATTACAAAATTTCCCACGAAGGGGACCAAAATTCTGTGGAGAAGAAAAGAGGAAAATAGAAGTTTTGAGGGCAGAATTGCCCTGCCGAGCCATAGGTCTTCAAACTTGTCATGGCACAAGGTACATGTCTTCATGGTACATGACGTTGACCTAGTTGGATAGGTGATCAAAAAGGTTATTTAGTGATTAGATAGGTTGCTTCTTGTGGACTTGATCCACTTTATGATTGTTGGACGTACTCACCTTGGAGCTTGACATGTGTCACTCCGAGTTGGAGCAGTGCACATGTGGGCCTATTTAGTGATTAGACGGGTTTCTCATTGTGGACTTCATCCACTTTATGATTGTTGGACTTCCTCACCTTTCATATAAATAAATGGGGGAGAGAGTATTTTCATCACTTGATCTTGTTCACTCATGTAATCACATACTTGTGTGTTAAAGATGTGAGAGCTAGGGAAAATTGGTCCTCGTGTACTCTGGCTCATGTGCATTTGCTCTCATTGTCTTGAGCAATAGGGTTCTTGGAGGAAATTCAAGGGAAGACTAGGGTTAGGATTTTTCCCTAAAGAGACGAAAGACTAGGGTTTGGGATAAACCTTAGAGGAGCAAATGAAGCATTTGATGTTCTAGCTCTTGTGAGAGAAGAAGATTAGGGTTTTAAGATATTTGGAAACCCTAGTGCTACTTGGTGTGTTTGTTGTGGAGAAGCTTAGTTGCACGAAACGAGGAAACGTTTCTAAGTTTCTGAAATCGGGACTATACGAAACAGGCCCCCAAAAAATAGAAACGTCGGGAGAAACGTCAAGGGAAACGTCGTATATAAAAAAATTAACAAAAAAGTATGTATGTATATATATAGTTTTTTAATGCGTTTCTAGAAATTTCTTTTTGAAATGAAAAAAAAGGCTAGAAAATCAATTTTATTCTCATTGGAGAATATAGAAAATGCAAAAAATATATATATAATTGACTGTTTGGGGGCCCCACGGCCCCCTATTTTTTCTTATTTCGCTTTAGAATGCCCGAAACATCGGTCTTACGAGCCAGTACGGCCGGGAAACACCACCAGTCGTACCATACGGCGTTTCCAAATCGGGAAACAGCGTACAGTATGGCCGGCAGCGTTTCCCGGTCGTGTCGTACCCGTACCGGCGTTTCGTTTCGTTAGGGGGAGGGTATCGTTTCTTGCAACTTAGTGGAGAAGAGAGAAGTGTTTGTTGTGGAGAAGAGAGAAGTGTTTGTTATGGAGAAGAGAGAAGTAGACATTCTTGTATACTTGTGGGATGCAATTGTAGGTGCCAAAGAGGACTTGTCGATGTTGATGCTAGCTTGTTGGGGATCTTTGGTGGAGTGACTAACTTTTGTTAGGAGTGATTCCTAGCTAGGAGTTGGTGGCTAGGGTATTCTTATGGTTTCCCTAGATAGGGTTTGGAGAGCTCGACTTGTACCAGCTTGTGATAAGTTGTTGGTATGTACATGTACTTCATCTTTTACATATATGTGTTCCATGATCCATCTATCCAAATTTTGTGCACTTGTAGATTTGAATTTCAGCTTATGTTATCTTCATGATTGGGTAGATTCTACCACCGGTTGTGCACATTGATTTGACATAACATAGAGTTGAATTTGTTAAGTGATTTAACACATATCTAGAAGATAAAGGAACGTATTTACTGTTGTTATAATATGCTGTAATAAGACATTTCAGATCTGTTATATGCTTGGAAAGTGTGCCTTAAGGGTTGTAGCTTTGTGGTATTGAAATAAACTTGAATGGTATTTATTTTCTTTGGGTGCCTTGTGAAATTGGGTTGAAGAGAAGTGAAATATTGCTGTTGTAAATTCATACTTTAGATTCAGTCCTAACTCTGATAGTTCACAGGAAATAGATCTTGGAAACCTCAAGGTTGAGGTGAAATTTTCAAATTTGCAATAAAAGCCAGATTCTCAAATTTTCCACATGGTATCAGATCATTTCACAGATTTCTGCATGGTATTAGAGATGATTTGATGGATATTGCTCTCTTGGTGAAAAGGCAGTTGGGTATTTTAGTTGTTCCGTACCTGGGAGAGGTGCTTGACCTAGTACAACTTGTTGGGTGTGAAAGCCGAGTGACTTAAAAAGTGGACAAAGTCAACGTTTCCAACCAGTTTATTTTTTTCCAGCCAAGTAAAGTTCTGCCTTGATCTACTCATCTTTTTTAAATTTCCACGATGTGGGTTTTCTTAAAAAGGGCCAGCTTCCCCAAGGCCAAAGTTCAATGGTCAAAGTTCCCATCAATCAGGTGGAACTATAACTTCCAGCAAAATTTCTACTGAATATGGGGAATAATTTCCACGAAGAAACGGTTGAGTTTGTCTACTTTTTAACTTACTCCTGTGAACCTAGTGTGAGATACCCATGATTACAGGTTGTTGACAGCCCTGCATGGGTTGTTGCTTGCACCATGAGCTTGGTATTTCAAGATGGATGGGATTTGTGCTGTTGTCTATGTTTGCGATTTTGATAGATATGATCCACTTGTCTTGGTTTTGTATGGAGATGTGATCATCTTTGCAGGATGTCCTGAGCAGCTCATGGTGCGGTGCCTTAAGATTTTGGTCTGTGGATGATGGATTTTGGCAAGTTGTTGACAATCCAAGGTTATGTTCCTTTAGATTCGCACATGCTCGATGTTTCTTGGAGGTTCGAGATGGTGTGATACCATCTTGTGTTGTTGGATACAGTGAGACTTCTACAACTTACAGGATCTATATTCCAGCGCAGCGAAAGACTATGGTGAGCTGAGATGTGAAGTTTGATTGGGATGTGAGGTCCTTTAGTTCACTAATATCTCCCTCAGTGATTGAAGGGAGTGAGGAATTGTTCCAGAAGTTGATCTAGAGGAATCGGATCTGAGTGTGGATAAAGTAAGATTGGGAATGGATATGCCCTCACCTTCCACACCAACCCGTAGGATGATGAGATGGAATACTCAAACATTGAAGGGTGAACAGGAGCATGTAGGAGAGCCCAGATCTTCAATGAGGGTGAGTATACCTCCTAGGAGATATGTTAACCATATTGCATGGGCCACCTCCATTTATGAACCTTCTACCTGTTTTGAGGAGGTGAGGTGATGTCTTGATGGAGAAGTATGATGTTTGGGGGATGGTGGTTGATTCCAAGACTACAACAAGTTTAGATTTGCAAATAGCAAGTTTAGTCGAGTTCCAAAGGGAGTCGAATAATGTTGGTGAAAACACTTTCTTCATAAAGAGGTAGTGTTATCTCTTGGGGTTACTCTGAAAGTGTTTACACTATGCTTGGGTGCTTCATGTGATGTGGGGTGCATGGTGTGCTAGTTACCCTTGGTTGCACCATGATGGGCATACACATTGGAGATAGCTTACTCATGGATTGCTAGAAATTGACTCAATGTTTGTGTGGAACTCTTCCTTAGGAGCTTGGAAACCTATGTGGCATGGTGACTTTCTTCATGAGGTGCACATGGAAGGTATGGTTGCTTAAGGAGGACAACCCATTTGGAGGAGGAGCATTCGGCATCATGGTGGAGGGGGTTGAGCCCTAGATGGCATGGGAACATTTGGTTGTTTGCATGGAGGCTTGTACTTGACTTGAGGACGATTAGGTTGAGGATTTATCATGTAGGTGTGGTGGACTCGAAGGAGCACATGGCTTGGGGGAGAGCATTGGAGCATTGGAGGCCTTCGTAGGAGGAGCATTTGACACATTATGTGGAACATTCAACCTTGGACTTGTGCTTGTTGGACATACTCACCTTGGAGCTTTGACATATGTCAGCTGGAGTTGGAGCGCTCCACAAGTTGGCCTATTTAGTGATTAGATAGGTTGCTTGTTGTGGCCTTGATACACTTTATGATTGTTAGCCATTCAATCCTTTCATAAAAATAAAGAGAGGAGAGAGTCTTTTCATCACTTGATCTTGTTCACTCATGTAATCACATACTTGTGTTACAGATGTGAGAGCTACAGTGAACTCATCTTCATGTACTCTTCATGTATATTTGCTCTCTTTGTCTTGAGCACTACGGTTCTTGGAGGAAATTCAAGAGAAGACTAGGGTTAAGGTTTTTCCCTAAGGAGACAAAATACTTGGGTTTGAAAAAACCCTAGAGGAGCAAAGCAAGCATTTGATCTTGCAACTCAACTCTGTGAGAGAAGAAGACTAGGGTTTTGTGGCATTTGGAAACCCTGATGCTACTTATTGTGCTTGTTGTAGAGAAGAGAGAGAGAGAGAGAGAGAGATGTTTTTGTACACCTGTGGGATGCAAATCTAGTTGCCTAGGAAGACTTGCCAGTATGATGCTAGCTTGTTGAGGATCTTTGATGGAGTAACCAGCTTTAGTTAGGAGTGATTCCTAGCTAGGAGGAGTTGGTTGATAGGGTTTTCTTCCGGTTTGCCTAGCTAGGGTTTGGAGGGCTCAACTTGTGATAAGTTATTTGTTGATGTTTGAACAACATCAGGAAGACATTCTTCCAAATATATATATATATGACATGATATTTATAATACAAAGTATAAATATATATATATATATAATAAATATGTAGTTATTTATTATCCAAGGGATGCATCCTTTCATGGATGGTCACCATATGTTCTATATATATGGAATACTCATCATTGTAATATGATATTCATATACAATATCATCTCTTATGAAAAATCAACATGATATCAAAGCAGGACCGAGCTTAACTCGCTCACAGGAGAGCCCGGGAAAATAAGAGATAGCTTAGTGTGGTCCCTCTTCAGAGGGAGTGACAAGGTACATATGCATTGTGGGGTAGTGGATGTCCTGGGGACATGTTGTAGCTATTTGAGAGCTAGCCATGGGCCTTGGATGCATTGGCTGTGAAGTCACAGGGGTGCACGTGACGAGGTACAAATGCATTGTGGGGTAGTTGATGTCTTGGGGACATGTTGCAGCTATTTGAGAGCTACCCATAGGCCTTGGATGCATTGGTTGTGAAGTCCTAGGGGTGCACATGATGAGGTACAGATGCATTGTGAGGTAGTGGATGTCATGGTGACATGTTGAATCCATTTGAGAGCTACCAATAGGCCTTGGATGCATTGGCTGTGAAGTCATGTTGTACTATGGATATCTGATGAGCTTGTGTGGCAACAAAGAATACCTCCCTAGTTAAGAGGGAGTGTTTAAAGCTTGTATACTTTAGAGACAAGTTTTGGCATGATAAAGAATGTCTCCCTCGTTGAGAGGGAGTGTTGATGTTTGAACAACATCAGGAAGACATTCTTCCAGATATATATATATATATGACAAGATATTTATAATACAAAGTATAAATATATATATATAATAAATATGTAGTTATTTATTATCCAAGGGACGCATCCTTTCATGGATGGTCACCATATGTTCTATGTATATGGAACACTCATCATTGTAATAAGATATTTATATACAATATCATCTCTTATGAAAACTCAACACTATTAGTATGTACACGTACCTCATCTTTTATGTGTGTGTAAGTGTTCCCACTGTCCAAATTTGTGTACTTGCAGATTTGAATTTAGCTTATGTCATCTTCGTGATTGGGTAGATTCTAGTGCTGCTTGTGCATGATGATTTGACATAACATAGAGCTGAACTTTCAAGTGATTTGAAACATCTTTAAGATCAAGGAGCAGATTTACTGCTGTTATAATCTGTTGTAATAAGATATTTCAGATCTGTTATATGCTTGGAAAAGTGTGCCCTAAGGGCTGTAGCTTTGTGTTATTGAAGTACACTTGAATGGTATTTATTTTCTTGGGCTGCCTTGTGAAATTGGGTTGAAGAAAAGTGAGATATTGCTGCTGTAAATTCATACTTCAGATTCATCCCTGAGGATGAAAGTTCACAAGAAACAAATCCATGAAACCTCAAGGTTGACGTGAAATTTCTGAATTTGCAATAAGAATCAGATACTCAAAATTTCCACATGGTATCAAAGCATTTCAAAGATTTCTATAAGTGACTAGTGGCAGAGGAGCATCGTGACAAGTGGCTCACATGTACAAGTACATATTGCTTGCTCATATTAGGGTAAAAACCTTGTTCTCCTTTCATTTGGATTCTTGCGACATGAGTTGATGGGTTTGCTTTGGCATTCACATGGTCCACAACGATGGGAACCCAAACAATCTT
Source organism: Picea engelmannii (assembly GCA_009831015.1). NCBI lineage: Eukaryota > Viridiplantae > Streptophyta > Pinopsida > Pinales > Pinaceae > Picea > Picea engelmannii. The sequence continues at coordinate 22,782 of ML836949.1, read as the reverse complement.
CGATTGTGGAAGTGCACATATATAATTAAGAGATCCCAAGGTGTGACTCAAGTTCTTCTTGCGCACAAGGAAAATTATAACACAGAACCCCAACCTCTACCCTAAGGGAGACGCAAGATCAAGTGTGAAACTCATAGATTAAAACTATGAGTAATCACTATGCCACATAAACTAAGCCCCTATAGGCTATGACTAACACCCTTAACTCCTAAGGTACGACTAGGAGCTACGAGCCTAAAATTTAGAAAGCCCCATATGTGCATATGGGCGCATTGCAAGGTCAATAAGTGCCCATCAATGAACCTCCCCTATGACTTGGTCCTAAACTTATATGGTGAATGCCACATGATGTTCATTATTTTCTCTCATGTGGTTGACTTTCACATGATTTAGCTCATTAATATGTGGCTCCATCAACTTCATAAAACTACACTCAAGCCATCAAATAATATAATAAGAGAATTTAAGAAAAGGAATACCTCAATCAAAAACTATAAGAGGTTTTAGCATACCTCAACTAATAAGTATCACGAGAGGATCAACTTAGGAAGTAACTCAACCATCAACAACAACATTCACCTTTCAAAAACAAAATGCCATAAACCTAGAATACAAAAGAAACCCTTAACAAAGGAAGTACTAGCATAGTGCTTAATCACCAATTTTTTATCTGTTATGAGATCATATTTATTTATAGTTAATTATTAGTCATTATGAATTATATATGAGGGTTAGATGTTCAACTACCCAATGGCATTTTAACTCACCCCCACAATACAATAAGATGATGTATGTAACCAATACAAGTCCATTTAATAAAATTCAACTCTTCTCTCATACACTTTCCCCTCACATTCTCTGTTTCGTGCCAAATAACTAACAATGCCTTCAAAGTCATACCAGTTCTCGAGCCTTTAATTAATAATTTATGTAGAATCAAATTCAAGAGACTTGTAAGGATGGTTCAAGGAGAGAGAAACATGCTTAAATAAAATAAGTCAAGGTAAGTACCTACGTCCAATTTATAAAAAAAGGAGCCAAATTAAATTTTATTAATATATAGAGGCATTAAAAAAAATATATAATTGTTATAGCTAACATTTAGAATATAAAGATGGGATTATAATTTGGAAAGGAGCAAAGTCACCATACTCAACTCAACACAAGACTCGTTTTGGTTGAAAAGTCAAACAAGAGACGGGACTCAACAAAAACTCGTGAGTCAACTCGGCAATGACTCAACACCATGAAAAATACAACAATCTAGATATTCAAGAAATATAATTTTTTAGGTTATAGTTATGCATGAGAGACTAAACTGAACATGATGCAAATACATGGAATATAATGCAAAAATAACTAAACCAAACATAACCAAGTATAGCATACAATCACAATCAATCATCATATCATCATTCACCCATCAAGATTCAAAATTGACAGGAACCATGGCATGAATTTGTTATTCATGAACCAAAAATGGCATGAGCAGTTTTGGCGGGTCAACCTCGCTCCAAGTCAAACCCACCAACTCTAGGTCAAACTGACTAGTATAGGGTGCAGAACCACATAGACTCCATGATTTGTGAGTCTACCCATAAAGTCTTGTAGCTACGGAAAGGAAAGTGGCAGTAGATGCAACAACAATTTACGCATGAGAGATATGTGTAAATGGTAGCATTATCATATATGTTGGAGGTATGTTGTCAATTGGATGTAGCTCAAGAGGTTGTGAGGAAAAGTTGTTATCCTCTCCAACCGGGTTCAAATCCCACTTTGTGACATGTTTGCCCCTTTTAAGCCAATTGTTCAAGAGCCATACATGATCTATTTATGAGTTGTTGAGCTTGCCTTGTTCCCTAAAAAATCTAGGGTATACCCTAGGTACCATCCTCGGAATGAGGGAAAGTACACAGGCAATTTCCCCAAGATATGTTACCTAGAAAAAAAAAATGTTTGCAGTATGTTGGTCAGATTTCCGAATTCAATGAAGATGGTACACTTCAATGCAAGCAAAAGAGTTCTCAAATACACCAAAGAAAACATTAAATTTTGGCATCTTGTTTTAGAAAAATGAATTTTTCAATTTGAGGGGCTATGTAGACGCAAATTGGGCAAGTTCAAAGAATGACAAGAAATCAATTACAATATACACATTTAGACTTAGATCCATAATGGTTCCTTTGATTAGCAAAAAGAAATCAAAGACTGTACTATCATTTAATCAAACAAAGTACAAGGTTGCAATGGAAGCAAAATATGAAGCAATGCTATCAAAAACAGAACCCATTGTGTCAGACAGGTACCAAACTGGAACAAGTCGAAACTCCATGCTAAAGAACTTGTTGACTAAAAATGTTGAGATTTGGGTACCTTGGAAAGTGGTCCCCTTGTGTTTGTGAGTCTCTAAACACAAGAGGGAAATGTTTGACCCTTTTGCCTATTACTTTATGTCTAATTTCACTTTGACTTAGGAGATTTAAGTCAAAAGTGAAATTTGTCACTTATGTCATAAAGTGACTATTAATTCACAATGTGGGTGAATTAAGAGACATAAAGCAAACTTTGGAAACTTAACCAAAAGTGTGTTTCAAAGTGAGATACTTGGGATGAGATCTCACCCATTGATTAGAGTTGGCTAAGAATGATCTTAGCCATTGATCTCTAGGCTTGTCCTAAGGATGGCTAAAGAGGGGGCATAGGGAAAATGAGGGATTTTGTTCACTTCATCACTTGAGAGAGTTGGGTGTGAAGAAGAGAAGTGAGAAGAGAGGGTTTGAAGGAGGAAGCTAGGGCGCACTTGTTCATGGAGGGCGCAAGCTGGTTTGGATCTTCTTTCATGGAGTGTGTGTGTTTGTTAGTTGGAGGGCGCATCCTTTGGAGAGGGGTGCATGCTTGCAGGCACATGTTGGAGAGGGGCGAACTTGAATCTGATCGGTGCATTGTTGAGGGCACACACCAAGAGAAAAGGATGTGAAAGTGTTCTTCAAATGGCCAAGGGAAAGGTCAAGGGTGCATTCATCTTCAAGCAAAGACAAGGACGGAAGGGCGCACTTCTAGGGGCGCATTCTTCAAGGAGCCTTATTGCTATGCTTGAGAGGAGCTAGCAAATTGTACAGGTTCCTTTGTATTGTATTCCTTGTTGTATTCATTGCTTGAAGGACTCCATATATATACATCTACTCCAAACTGGTTTTCCCCGAGGGGGGTTTATCCAGGGTCATGTTGACCAAAAACCCATGAGTTCATTTTTCATGTATGTTTAGTTATTATCAGCTGTAAAGTAGTTAAAAGATCTAAGAGGGTATTGTATGTTTTAAGGTTTATGCATGTGCTAACCTTGGTTACTAAAACACTTGCAAGGGCACCTTAAAAGAGCATTCAATCATCAGTTTAAAGGAAGATTTGAGGGGATGAATTATCAGACCTGTTTGCTGTCCTAAAACAGCAGCAAGGACAGTTTTAGAACCTCAAACTTAGAGCCCAACAAGAGGTCAAAAGACAGACCTGTTGGGCAGCCTTTAGTTCCTCAGAAATCTTACAAAAAACACATAAATATGTAAATTTTTTAAAATGTAGGACATACATCAATTTAAATCCAAAGCATTGGACACCAGATATGTGAAGTCTGCTCATGTATATAGCATGTAAGGACTTTATTCTATTTTTTGGCTTATTTTTCCAATCTTTTGGGCATGATGGTGCATGAGTGGGACCTAGTTTTTCAGCAGCGATTCCAAATCGGAATAGGTCAAACTCGCCAGTTGAACTGACCGTTTTAGGACAAAACCAGTCTACTGGTCTGGTTCGATGATCAGATCAACCCCTCTCCAATGTGAACTTGTCCAAATCATCGATTTGAGTGTGGTCCAACTAGTTTCGATAACTATGATGCAAAACAATATGGCCTCATTGAATATTGGAAGACATGAATCTTCAATAATCTGAATCAATGTCATTGAAGTGTGATAGTCAAGGTATTATCAAGTTCGCAAATAATTTAGTTTTTCATCTTCAGACAACATATATAAGTTCATTCACACTATGTTAAATTTAAAGCAGCTGCAAGAGCCATTCTCCGGGAGGATGGCAAAGACCCTAGCCGAGATCTAGGGCCCCCAAGTGCACCCCTGGGGTTTCTTGGTCTGAGACCAAACAGTCAATGCCATGGCAAAAGGTCCTTGTAAGAGCCCCCAGTATATGACTGGGGTTCTTGGTCTGAGACCAAGCAGCTAAAGCCCCTAGATATGTCTAGGGCCCTTGGAAATGTCCAGGGTACCCATGCCTGAGGCATGGGTTGATCCTTGGTCTTGTACCTTGGTGGATAAGACCCCTGAGAGGGCCCCCAGTATACGAATGGGGTTCTTGGTCTAGAACCAAGTAGTAAAGACCCCTGAGAGGGCCCCCAGTATACGACTAGGGTTCTTGGTCTAGGACCAAGCAGTTAAAGCCCCTAGATAAGCCTAGGGCCCCTGGACATAGTCCAAGGTACCCATGCCTATGGCATGGGTTGATCCTTGGTCTTGGACCTTGGTGGATAAGACCCCAGAAAAAGTTTTGGGGCTACATGATCCTCGATCAAGTATATTACTAGTGTATGACCTTCCTTGAAGAAGGACATGACCACATGAGGGATAAGTCCCATATGCAATGATGATAAAGTAATAAGATCACCATGAAAATGAATGAACGAGTATTGCCACTTTGTAAACCCTCTTTAACCCTCTCCTACCCTTGCTTATGTGATTTGTGGTTTTATATTGTTTTGTCTTAAAGGAAAATTAAAGTTTAAATTAAATGTTTATTATATCATGTTTAAATTATTTAATTTAAACATGTTATATTAATTATTTTAATTTAATTTTTATTTTTATTACCCTAGCCTAAACTATAAATAGAACCCCCCACCCCTCACATTATATGTTTTGTTATCCTATGCTCTTGTGCTTCTAAGTCTACGGATCTGTTCCCTTGTTGCGGCCCTTCTGCTGGTGTAGAGTTTCCTTGCTGCGGCCTCTTCTATTTTATGTTGCAGAGTTTGTGGTGTGCCTGCGGCTCCCTTTGAGGGCTGACTGTGGGGTGCGGCCCCTCTCCTATCTGCTGTGGTAAGTCTGTGTGGGGTGCGGCCCCTTTCCTATCTGTTGTGTGGGGTATATGAGGTGTGGCCCCTCTCCTATCTGTTGTGGTAAGTCTGTGTGGGGTGCGGCCCCCTTTCCTATCTGTTGTGTGGGGTATATGAGGTGTGGCCCTCCTTTCTGCTGTGGTAAGCCTGTGTGGCATGCAGCCTCTCTCTTGTTCTGCTGTGTGAGGGCTGACAATGGTGTGGCCCCTCTCCTTCTGTTGTGGTGAGCCTATAGGGTGCGGCCCCTCCTTCTGTTGTGGTAAGCCTGTAGGGTGCAACCCTTTCTTCTACTACTATGGGGTATTTTCTATAAGCCACGACCTCCCTTAATGTGTGAGGGTTTATCCACAGTTTTCCTGTGTGGGGGTTTGAATGATTTAAGCTTTCTTTGTTTGAGGGTTTGACTGTGTGAAGTCCTTCTGGTTCTATTCCTTTGGTGGCAAGAAAGTTCTTTCATCTCTTGGAAAGAGATCCACCTATATGGTGGATCTATGAGTTGAACCTTGTCTGAGCATAATAACAAATGGTTTTGCATCTCTTGTGGTGGCTGCGACTTCTTCAGAGGTAAGGTTTAAGGATCAGGTAAGCTATCTACTAATCTCATTCA
>ML836948.1:24088-59880 GCA_009831015.1 Picea engelmannii | reverse complement strand
ATATATATATATATATATATATATATATATATATGGATTTGATTACTATATTCCAGATATTTTGGATTATTTGTGCGTGACGAACTTTGTTCGTCTTATGGTCCTTGACTCCTTCAAGAATAATCTTTTTGGCCTTAGCGTCCTTCTTTCTATGCTAGGACAACTATTGAGAATCTGTTGGAGTGGCTGGGGGGTTGTCCACAAATTCCCAAACCCCCTGCTCCTCAAAAACGACTCCTATTCTTTCTCTCCAAGAACAGAAGTTAGAGGCCCCATCAAGACGGTCTTCAAATCTCAGCCCCACGTAGGCCATTCTGCAGTCCAAAAAACATAAGCCCTAGCTCGCCTTGCCAAAAGCCCTAGCGCACCAGCTGGGTCAAACTCTTTGCAGCTGAAAAACTGATCCCGAAGGTTGTAACGATGAGTTGTGGTCTTCAATCAGAGGCTAGGCTCTGATACCATGTTAAATCTCATTGAAAAATCAAAACCCAGTTGCAGATTTAATAAAAATAAAGTATAGAACTGAACTTTAACTTAGAAATCTGAACATGTTGATTTTTCTTAACACTCTAATGCAGCAAAAAACAAACACATAAAGACACAAAGCATTCACACAGAAATATTCATCAATTTTTGGTCAAATGACCCCGGAAAAACCCAACTAGGAAAATCGGTCTTATGCTTGGTGATTTCTTTTTATTTCAGCAAAGGATATCTTCAGAAATTTTACATTTGTTGTTACAAAAACGTTTTTGAGGCAAAATCTTTGCCTTCAGCAAACTCACAGCCCTCACACCTCCTCTATCTGCTCACGACCTAGCTGTTGGGTGCGTCGTACGGTGTGTACTGCCTTGTTGTACGGCCCATATCGAACTGTCTTGTTGTTGGGCACATCGTACGGTCTGTACGGCCCTCCTGTACGACCCAAATCGTGCCCAAACAGTGTTGTTACTTGTTGGTTGATTGTGGAGTTGGATAGCTAGATGAAATGGGGGTTGTGTGGCCTCTTCCTAAGCTATTGAATCTTTCCCTGTAGCTAAAACCTACTCCTCTTTGTTGTCCAAGCTTCCTCACCAAGTCGACTTGTGCATAATGAGCCCAAAAACCCTATTTCTCCCTTGGAAAATCGACTTGGGCCCACCAGACATCTCAATGGCTGAGATTAAATCTGAATGGAGGGCTCAGATCGATTGCCTTATGACTATAGGAAAAATCATTTTTTCCTAAGTCATCTAAGCATAGAAAAGGTAAAATAAATTGGGCCCCTCTTTGTGGGTCCCCTGCCAGATTTGGTGCACCTCCAAATCTAGCGAACCCTTTCCTCTCTAACTCAAATTCTAACACTTTGGAGGCCCAACGTTTCATCTCCAAGCTCAACGATTTGCTAAAAGTGCCAAAATGTTGCCCTAAAGGGGTAACGTCATGCTTCTTTTAGGGTTTCTTATGTGCAAAATCAAATTTAAAATTGTAAAGGGGAAAAGTAAGGGTTGTTGACCCCTTACTTTGTGGTTTACCCTAAAGTTAAGTGGACAAACACTTTTAGGAGGATTTGTATAAATAAGAATCATTTCATTTCATTTTCATCATAGCTCTCCCATTGTGAGAAGACTCCTTGGCTGAAATATGCGCCCTTTTTGGGCAATTTTACTTGTCTCTCTTTGATACTTGCTCTTGTGATGGTTTATCTTGGCTATTGGATGAAGAAGTGATGCGCTATCTCTTGTGGAGGCTTATTCTTGCATTTGTGGTGGAATTTTCTTGGTCAAGGAGAGTTTATCTTGTTAATGCTTGGACTAGATAAGGAATCTTTGCTTTGTTATTGCTTCTTTCTTGGTTACAAGGTTAATTTGCTAAGCTCTTGAGGAGTATAAGGGCATACAACCCCACTAAGCCTATCATAATTGTCTTGAATAAATTGTTGTACAAGGGTTACTAGGAGAAGTAAAAGGGCTTACACCCTCCTAGTAGTTCCTTGCTAATATTGCTTGCCTTAAGGACTAAAAGGGTTTACACCCCTAAGGAAGTGGCAAGGCTAGCTCATTCATTAAAGGACTCCATAACCCAATAGTTCAAGGCACTAATCTCTTGCATTGGAGAAATAAATCATTGTATTGGTATACATGAAATCACGAGATATTGAAATCGTTTAAATTGGAATCTTTTCTTGGTGCTTTAGGCTTGCTAAGGCCGCTAAGGCGTCTTCTTTGACTAAGGATTTCTTATTTCTGTCATAACTTAAAAGCTACAGCCATTAGGGATGCAGAAAAATACTTCATAACTTTCAAACTTACTCATTTTCTAATCGTCAAAGTTTTCTAGAAAGCCACCAAATTAATCTACTAGTTGTTGTGCTTCTTTTGGGTGGTTTACTTGCAAGTTTCGGTGGTTGGATTTTTCTGTTGTAGCACTTGTTTTCTGCAGCCATAAGGCTGCAATAATATCTCTTCAATACTTGTGTCTAACAGCCTTTGATTGTTGCTAAAGTCTTGTGCTATCATACTTGAGTTACACTAGTAATTGCTAGTTAGACTTTTGCACATTTTCTTGGACTTTTAGTGACTTGTTTAGCAGCTTTTCTTATCATTTCATTGCTGATTTATATCATTATATAGTGCTACTAATTAGGACAGCAAGCTTCACTTGCTTGTCCATTAGATTATTGGGCTTGTATCTTGTATTTTCTTGTGTCTCGAGTAGGTACAACAATCTTCCGCATGTACTCAAGCACTTGGCAACCATTGACCGTCTCCGAGACTTCATCCCAAACTTTCCATCTCTCCACAACTTGACCTATAGGGGCTTCACTTCCATAACCTCACTTTCCATCTCATTTCCCCCTACGGTCACCGGGATTCCCCCCTTGTGTTGGACTTCTCCTTCACTAAAGCGAGGGGAGGGTTTATCTAAGGTGACAGTGGGTAGACTCTCCCATAGTTATCGCCATCTCGTGGATTGGGTCAGGCTTTTCCCAACCTATAGTTTGCACGATAACAAAGACTAAGTATGAAGTGTTCAACAAGTTCACAGAATTCAAAGCCTTGTTGGAAATCAGAAAGGGAAGAAGATCAAAGTGCTTTTCTATGACAAAGGAGGAGAGTACACCTCCAAGGCCTTTATGCCTTTCGTAGGCAAGCATGGATCAAGAGGGAGCTAACAGTACCTTATAACCTGCAGTAGAATGTGGTTGCAAAGCATAAGAATAGATCCATCATAGAGGCAACTAAGGCCATGGTCAATGACATGGAATTTGCCACATGTCATTGGGTAGAGGCATGCAACAAATTGTTTGCATTTTGAAACGATGTCCTCACAGGATCTTGAAGGACAAAACACCAGAAGAAACCTTCATTGGTGAGAGGCCTCARGTATAGCATTTCTATGTTTTGGTTGTCCAGTTTATATTCATGTCCCTAATGAGAAAAGAACTAAGTTTGAACCCTCAAGTATCAAGAGGATTTTTGTTGGATACAACAAGGCTGTTAGAAATRGGGAAARAAACAGAAAATATACTTTTTAAAAAATTATGTTAGCTAGATCAGCAAGAACACAGTAGATCTAAAATAAAAACTTAGATCAGAAAATGTATAAGGAAACAGTAGATCTGAAACTATAAAATATTTATGAGTATGCAAAGTAATAGATCGGAACTTAAACAAATATTTATGATCTGAAACAATACAATTAGATCTTAACTATAAAAATAATTCTGAGTAATGCACACTAGTAGATCTGAACCTAGATCTAGAACATTAAAGCATTTCAAATATTTGGATCTGAGCATAAACAATTAAATCAAACTGAAGTGCAAGTGCAACTTACCGAAAATTACCTTTGTGTAATGAAGGGAGAGCTTGACACACAAGTGAGATGATAAGCCTTTGAATTTATGCTCAGATAAGTCTAGGACTCATAGATCAACCACTGTGGGTTAGATCTCTATCAAAGAGAATGTAGGACTATTATGCCACCATAGAAAACCCCACAGAAATGACAACAAACCCCAAACTGAAAATCTGGAAGTAAACCCTTATCCCAGCCATACACAGAGAAAGAAAAGTGTGACAGCAGATGAGGGTAAGTCTGGAAGTTCCAGATCTGATCAATAAGGTAGACGACTGCCTACTGTAGGGGTCTAGTAACCTAGCTTGAAGTTCGCGGCCCTCTAAGGTTCTAGAACTGCTCAAAGAAAGGGACGGCAGCCTCTACTGGAGGGTCTGCCACTTAGGAGAGGGTCGGTTGCTTGAAGAATGGCAGAGTGAGGAGAGGGTGGTAGCTTAGACAGACTTGGCAACAGCAAATAGATCAACTCTCAACACAACAACCCTCAACACAGCATCTAACAGTACTTAGCAGCAGCAAAGAATAACCCTCAACACAGCAACTCAAAATGGACCTCGCAACAACAAAGAATGGAGGTTGAACTGAATTGTCAAAGGGAGGCCGCAGTACATAGAAAGAATAACTCAGAGCAATCCGCCACTTAGCATAGGAGAAAGTGAGTGAGTGAAAAAAAAGAGAGGGAAAGGGTTTTATTTATAGTATTAGGCTAGGGCTTAGGCTAACAAAAATTAAATATTAATTCAATATGTCACATTTAAATATTAATTAATATTTCTATTTTAATCTTATTAAGCCCTAAAAACAAAATTACAAACCCCACTCAAACTCAAACTCAAACTCAAAAACCAAAGGGTGAAGAACAAACAAGGGGTTAGGAGAGGGCAAAGGGGTTTTCTTAGTGGCAACACATGTCCATATGACTCTCAAGGTGACCAATTAACTTTATCATCACTGCATAAGGGTTACATCACACAATGTGGTCATGCCCATCTTCATGGTCTCCCCTAGGTCCTATGGACCATCCTAGGAGAGAGAAAGAGGATCACACACCAACACATCTTGGTATTACACCAAGATCTACCTGGTCAAAGACCAGGTTACCCTAGAACACATCTGGGGTCTTACCCACCAAGGTACAAGACCAAGGATCAACCCATGCTTTAGGCATGGGTACCCTGGAACACATCTAGGGGCCCTAGACACTTCTAGGAACTTATATCAACCACCAAGGAACACATCCAAGGATCAATCCAAGCTCAGGGCAAGGATTCCATGTAACATATCCAGGGGCCCTAGAATACATCTAGGGTCTTTACTGCTTGGTCCCGGACCAAGAACCCCAGTCATCTACTGGGAGCCCATACAAGGGTCTTTCTGCTTGGTCCCAAACCAAGAAACTCAGTTATCTACTGGGGCCCTCACAAGGGTCTTTTGCCATGGCTCTAACTGCTTGGACCCAGACCAAGAACCCTAGGGGTGTACTAGGGGCCCTAGTCCACAACTAGGGTCTTATGCCATACTCTAGGAGAATGGCTCTTGCAGCTGCATTAAATTCAACAAAGGCTTCCAAGGCTTATTGGATCTATACTCCAACACTTCCAAGACAATGGTGAGCATGGATGTGAATTTTGATGAGGATGCATGGTCCTCAAAGTCTTAAAAGCTTCCCACAAAGATTGAGGAAGGCGAAAAGCTTGTTGTCCCAAATTCTGATATGAAATTGAAAGAAAAATCAGATTCATATCAGCAAGGTTCTAGTCAAGGAACAAAGGCATCATTGCCATCTAATTCAGCCAAGATGCCAAGATGACTTACCCAAACCTTGCAGGATGCCCAAGAACAAGTGGGAGCACCAAAATCTACTTTTTGGGATATTCGTACACCTAAAAAGTTTCCTACTTTTGTTGCACTAATGTCCTTTTTTCTTGAGACAAAGCCTTCCAGCTTTGAAGAGGCAGCTGCTCAGCAAGTGTGGCAAATGCCATGACAAAGGAATACAACTGCATTCTCAAAAATGATGTATGTCGATTGGGAAATCAATGATTGATTCCAGATGTTTGTTCAAGACCAAGAATGCAGCTAATGGGAGCATAGAAAAGTACAAGTCCAGATTTATTGCCAGAGGATTCTCCCAAAAAGAGGGAGTTGACTATGATGAAACTTTTTCTCCAGTTGCAAGGTATACTTCTAGTGGAACCATCATATCATTAGCATCTCGCTTTAGTTGGCCTTTATACCAGATGGATGTTAAGACTGCATTTCTGAATAGTGTGATTGAAGAAGAAGTATATATAAATCAGCCAAGAAGTTTTGAGGTCCATGGGCAAGAGACCTATGTTTGCAGGTTGAAGAAGATCTTTTATGGGCTGAAGCACACACCACGGGATTGATGAGTACTTGTTGAATTTGGGCTTTTCCAAGACTAGTGCAGATTCAAATCTTTATTATTTATTTGATAAAAATGATCTACTTTCTTGATCCTGTATGTAGATGATCTTATTCTTACAAGAAGTTCTGACCAGCACATTGTGTGGAACAAGAAGTAATTGGCCAGCAAATTTGACATAAAGGGAATTGGTCCACTACATTACTCTTTGGGTCTAGAGGTTTGGCAAGGAGCGGGTGAAGTCTTTCTTGAGCAAGGGAAGTACACTGTAGAAATTCCGAAGAGATTTCAAATGCTTGACTACAAACCCTTGGCTACACCTATGGTTCCAAATCTGAAATTATCTTGTGATATAGATTCTGATTTGGTTGATCCTTCTTTGTACAGGGAGTTGATCATGTCTTGATGTACCTTGTGAATACCAAGCCGGATATATGCTATGAAGTTAATACATTGAGTCAGTCTGTGGTTGCACCCTGACAATCTCATTGGAAAGCTGCCAAGCATGTGCTCAGATACTTGAAGAGCACAATTCAGTGTGCAAAGGATGGTGAGTTGCTACTCCATGGATTTGTTAATTTGGATTGTGTGGGAGAGGTAAACCGTAAGTGCACAGAAAAGTACTTTTGGTCATTGTTTCAATTTGGGCATATGTATCATTACCATGTTTAGCAGGAAGCAAGCAGCAATTGCACTCAATTCAGCAGAAGCGAAGTGAATGGTAGCTTCTTCAGCTCACTGTGAGGTCATCTGATTTCACAAGTTGGTAGCAAAGTTGACCGATCCAATGTTGGAGCCCACTATTATTTACTGTGATAATCAGAGTTGCATCAGCCTCCTTCAGAATCGAATTTTCCATGATCATTCCAAGCACATTGATATCCAGTACCATTTACTGAGAGACAGAGTACAAAAGGGAGCAATTGTTCTTCATTAGATTCCTATTCATTTGCAAGTGGCCGATATTTTGACAAATCCCATGGCAAAGAGGAAGTTTGGAATGTTGAGGGAGATGCTTGATTTGGTGTAGAATGCACTCCTTGCAAAGAGGTAGTTTTAGTTTCTTTCCTTTGTTGCTCAAAGCCTGTCCTACTTCAGCTAGTAGAGCGCTTGACTTTTTCTGGAAAGAGGGCACGCTTGTAAAAGAGATTCTCATGAGGAAAACCTGATTATGAATTCCTCTTCCCTATTTTTGGCACTGGGAGTTACACATGAGGTGGGGTGCATTTCCCTTGGAGGACGCATTCATCTCTAGGAGTTACAAATTGTGAATGGGGCACGTTTACTCAGGAGTTACACTTGAGGTGAGGTGCATTTCCCTAGGAAGACGCATTCCTATTAGGGAATTACATTTTGCAGTGAGGCACATTCATTGTTGGAGTTACATTCTCCATGAGAGAAGCACTACCTTATGGGAGTTAATTCATTATCGAGGTGTACTTAGTGGGAGAGATCTATGAGGGCAAATTACTTTGGGCGTTACATTCTATTTGTAACTCCCTCCTCCTCTTATTCTACAAAAGAGAAGGATGGCACATTTAGCTAGTTTGATTAGATTGTTTGGCTGTGTGTGAGCACAAGAGGAGCTCGTGTATGAGCTGCGATAGCCTATGTAATATTTTCTGAGTTAATAGCTAGAGATGCGATATCTGCTACAGATTTAATATGCTGATTTGCATTTCCAGAGTTCTCTTTTCTTAGATCATCCTTCTGTTAAGTTACCGGTTTGATGCAATTTTCAGATATGCAGTGTCTACACTCTTGAATTTTCAATCCTTTGATTTGGTTTGTCCAGATCCAAAGTTTTTACAGGTGTTTAGATAACTTTTCAGTTTCAGCTGTAGTATTTTTATTCTTTGAGTGCAGACCTGTTACCATGTGTTAAAATAACACTTCTTAGGTAAGGAAAAGAGGCCTCTTGTAACTAGAAAATCAGTTATGATGTTTTTAAGAGAATACATAATCTTCACCTACTCCAAGAACATGAAATTCGAAAAAAACTGAAGAATGGGAAAAGAAATGGCTAAAAAAATGGGACATGGCTGAAAAACCAGAGAAGCCCCACTTAAACACTGGAAGCAGACTGGGGCAGTTTACTCCTCCCGAAAACAATCTTAAGAAATGGAAAGAAAAGTCAAAAAAGCACTTTCTTTTCTTCAATGGAGCATCGAAGGGAAATTTAGGCTCTGGTAGGGTGGGAGGCCCAGTCTTTGAGCCGGAGGCTAACTACTCTGAATATTCATGGGGTTGAGATAAAACAACAAATAATATGGCCAAAGCCGCAGCGGCCCTAAAACGCCTACAACCTGCATCAAGAACTACCACCAACCTGATATGTTTGGACAACTCCAATTTGGTAATATCCATGCTTCAAGGTTCTTCATCTCCAAGAAACCTTAAGTTCTCCTAATTAATTGAAGGATGCAGGTCAGCTATAAACTTATTCTCGTTGATTGAATTTATCAAGGAGCACAAGCTATATAACTCGGGAGCAGATCAAAAGGCCAAAGAGGGACTAAGGCTTAGGAAGGGGGAACTCCATTACAGATGTTCATGCCATCCGAAAAATGAAGTCAGGAACAAACACCAGAAGCGCAATTGTGAAAAGATCTCAGGAAAAGCAACGGTTTTTGAGAGAAGGAGCCCCGCAGTCACCCCATTCCAGAGAGATAAGTCATTCATCTCGACAAGACGTACAATACTGCCAGCATTTATTAAATTGGTCTTTTAGTCCTCTGGGGGACGCCATGACTTGCTTACTGAAACTTCAATTAAGGGTGTCCTAAAGTGGAAGCTCCCTCCATGGGGTAAGACGCCCCTGTTCATCATTCCATTAAGCCTCAATTCCCTTCGTTTGATGACTTGGAGATAAGAAACATATGCAAGACGAATACCCAAATCTCTTCAAGGATTGCTAGGAGCTGCCTCTGTCCTTTCGCATTGATGCAGATAATCATAAGAATGTGGGTGCCTAAAAAGCTTTTGGAGTACGTTCAAGCCCTGAGCTTTGCCAGTGTAAAATTTAAAATCTTTAATATATATTTCCAACCAAGTTTTTGTTAAAGACCGTTTTGAGGATAATTTACTACATTACATTACATTGGGGACGTCCTCCTATCCAGAGCCTTTAGAGCTAAAGCTACCTTAAAAAGAATGCGATTTCAATATATCAGTGTATTTGTACTACCCCAAGATATCAAGGAATCGGCCCTGATAGTGGATTCTCTCAAATTAAACAGTAAATCTCACTAATTACCCTCTGAACGGGGCGATTCATTGGGCGCGACACTACAATTTGTCCATCAAACAGTGGGAATCCAGGCAAAGAAACCCAGAAATTACTAACATGATATAAGCATATTTAATTAAACATAACAGAGGAGAGGAGATCAGATTGCGGGACAAAAGAATAAGAATGATCTTACGGGCGACGATCCAGGAGAAGGCAACGTCTCCAACACAAGCTGGCGGTCAGAGAAGAGAGGATTGTTGAATGCAAATTCATAGGACACCATCTTTGTCCACAATCTATTTCGTCCACACTCTGCTTCAAATTGTCTGCCTGCTGCTCCTGCTTCTTCTTGGGAAGTCTTCTGTGTGCATACTCTCTTATATCTTTTTATTTTTCTCTTTTCCTTTTTGAAATTTTTAAATTCATCCTACCTGCTATTCTTTCTGCTCATGGAGCCATCTAAATTGTGAGTATATTTGTGGTGATATATCATACTTTCATCCTTTCTTTCTCACTTTGGAACATTATGAGTTTTATGTTATATAAAATTGTGAATTATGATATTCAATTTTATATGAGTTTCATGTTTTGTGAATGAGTATTAATTTGCAATTTTGGTATAAGTAATATATGTGATATTAATATTATGAATTTCATGTTTTTGTGAAGGATTATTAATTTGTGATTGTGAAGGATTATTAATTTGTGATTATGGTATATGTAATAGTATTAGTAATGTTATCATTAAAAATTTGTATTAATGAAAAAAAAAGTTTTATTAATGAAAAAGGTTCTAGGTGAATTAAACAATACTAGTACATCTAAGTGAAAGTCTTCAAAATTTAAATAGGTGGTGCACTTTTAAACTAAGATATTAAGTTTACATTCATAGATAACTTGAAAAACACGTCATATTTAGAAAATGTGGTCATTGGTAGTCTTCTTCCAAGCCCCAACTAGTTGGCACAAATTTCTTCTCACTTGTCTCCATAGCCTCAAAGAGTTGATACATTGTGTCCTCCTCTTTTACTTCTCCATGTCTAGAGTTCACTCACATGGGTTGGTCAGAGGCCCCTAAGTAAGTATCTTTGCTCAATTGGACGATGAACAAGTAATGTTACTATCTTGACCTACTCATGTATTGCAATTTTATTTCATAAATGATAATATTGCAATTTCTTTCATTATATTAACATATTGAATTATATTCCACATTAATATTTCATTGTTGTTAAATCATATTTTTATACAATAGCATATAACACTTAACTTGATCTTAAGGGGTGGTAAATGTCAGGATCATTCTGAAACTTGAAGGAAAACTTGAAACAATCTTTGCTTGGGGTTTAGGAAAGTCCATGAATAATCATGTTGAGGCTTATGCACTCCTACAAGGTCTTCTCTTAGCAATTGAATCAGGAATCGAGAACTTGATTATTATAGCCAACTCAAGTACAATTATCAAATTAATGCTCTCAAAATCTCTCCCCTCTGATAACATGATTGTTTCCATTATAGCTCGCTCTCGTAAAGAAGTTAGCAATTTTCAAAAATTCTTGTTCTATCAAGTCCTCCAAGAACATAGTCATCAAGCAAATGCACTAGCCAATGAGGCCACTTCTCTAAAAGTTGGAATGCTTTCGGAAAAAGAGGGTTTATTTTACCAACCAATTCCTTGACATCCATATCTCTCAAATGAAGGCATGTAACAACACATTAATTCAACATATGTCACTACACCAGATTGCATATGAGGTGCATAGATATGAAAGGAAATGTACATTCCTCATTCCCATCCATGAACTTAATTTCGGTCTACCCTTTGAATTCCACAACGAAGTTTATCACTGTGTTGTGGGATAATGGATTTCGATCTAGGAAAATGCATTGACGTCTGGAGCAAGGAAACCCTACTGGAAAACCAATTGGTAAGAATCTCTCTTAGCCTTTAGATTGTTTTATGGAATTTTTTATTGAATAATTTAGGCATAGAACATGTGTTGTGTGTGGAACCTCTAATGCACTGGCTCTTGAAAAAAAAATTGTGTGTTTGAATTGATGGGATTCGTCCATCCTTAGACTACTTTTGGTATCTGTTTCTTTGGTGTTTCGAGAGCCAATTATAGGGATGGTTGTTTGCTAGTATTCTAGACATTTTCATTTGGGGGTTTGGCTTCTTCATTCTACATGATATTGGGCATTCTAGCCTCAACAATGCGTGGATGTTAGGTGGCCTGGTAATTTTGTTTGGTTGGTCCTGCTGATCCAAGAGGATCTCGGTGGCTCAAAACGACTTTTTCAACAACTTACTATTTTTAGCAGTCCCAACTTCTGGGGCTACTTTGAGGGCCTAAACGATGTTTTTTCACAATCGAGGACCCTAATAATCCCCCTAAATGAAGTTACTCGTCAATAAATTTCCAACGAGAAATCGTGCGCCCTAAACAAAGATCGTATGCAAATGTTATGACCCCGGGAAGTTGATGTACTAACTTACCCCAACATGGCCCGCGTGACTTTTGGCGCTTCAACTCCTAGGGTTAGGTTTTTGAATGTCTAGGGTTTTGGCATTCATGTTTATTGTAAAAAGGACTTCAGAGCCTCATTGTACTCATCTTCTTGTGAATGAGCGTAGTCGTCACATCTCTTCTCAGAGATAAGCTGCCAACATTCTAGCAAGCTTGTTTTTAGTTTGCATTTTACAGTTTTCAACATATTTCTTATTTAATAGAAGTCAAGTTTTATTGTATCTCTATTATTGTTCACTGTGTCTCTGAGTTAATGTTATAAATCTGTGGTTTCATTTCGTTCCGCTCCTAAGTCTGGATCATTGGTATCAGAGCGGTCTGCTCCTTGTCATTTTTTAATGCATGTCCTTGACGTTGTCAGGGGAAAGGGAGTCGAGTCTCGAGCTTATTTCTCTTGAGGAAAACTGCCCTCGCACACCCAAGAAACCGCCTATGGCGGGCAAAAAGAAAGACGACGGGACATGAGATCCTTTCAAAATGTTGCTCAAGGAAGCCCTTGAGTGACAGAGGAACAAGATGATGGATAAATTTGCACAAATCCTTCAACGACTGTCAAGAAGCGACGCATCCACCTCAAGCTGAGGCACCTTCCCCTTCAAGGTACAAATCAATTTTGAAACTCCTATATTTGAAGGTCAAATAGATGCGGATATCGTAGATAAATGGTTAAACATTCTAGAAGGGTGTTTTTTTTTCCACGACTTTTCTGATATAGAAAAGATTACATTTGCACTCCTCAAGGTCATCCCCCATGTCAAATATTAGTGGGATACTTTTTGTGAGAAAAGGGAAATAGAGGGATCCACATTATTTGCAGTTGCACCCACTTGGGGTTGCTTCAGGGATGTTATTAAGGAATGAAACTACCTTGTTGGAAGTTATGTTTACTTGTATACAAGATGGACCACATTGCGGCAAGAAAGAGACCAAACAGTGCCAGAGTTCACCAATGTCTTACATACCTTGCGCACCAAGTTGGGTATCAAATATTTTGAGCGACATCTGGTGTTCAAGTACCGCGACGATCTGCATAGATACATCCAAACAGAAATTAAGTTTTTGGGCATCTCATCCTTGGGCGCGTCCTATCGATATGTCATCAAAATCGAGCAAAATCTTAAACAAAAGACGTGGCAGTTTGGGTCTACGAACCCCTAACAATAGAAGCAAGGAAAGGGTATCCCCAACCCGCAGAACAAAGGACAAAGAAAATATGGGCAAACTCAAGAAAACCAATCCAAACCGCAAGCAAAGAAGGACAATGGGAAGACGAAGAAAGATATCGAGAAGTGGTGTGACTTCCATAAGAGCCCCTGACATAACATTGTTGATTGTCACTCAAAGTAATCATTGGTAGCTGAGGTAAAAGCCTTTGAATCAGATGTGCGTTCTGACTCTGAGTCAAAACCAAAAAATGGGAGACAGATCATTAATGCAGAACCCAGTGCCACTGTTGCTACCACCAAGAATCAGCCTGGTGAACCTGATGAGCCGGAGGAAGGCGAGCGCCTCTTTCATTCATAGATGTGGGTGAAAGGCACTTCGCTGCACTTCATCGTTGATAGTGGTAGTCAGAAAAATCTCATCTCAGCATAGGTCGTCAAGCGGCTATCCCTACTGACAACGTCGCACCCGCAGCCCTACACCATCGGATGGCTCTGTCAAGGAAGTGATATTTGCATCAGCCAATAGCGTCGTCTGTCATACGACATCAAGCCATTCAAATATGAGGTATTGTGTGATGTCACTCCCCTTGAAGTTTATGATGTTATTTTGGGCCAACCTTATTTATGGAAACGTCATCCTATATATGATTTTATGCCTCACAATGTTATTATTACTTTGAACAGTAAATTGTACAAGATACCTGAGGTAGTCCCACCTAGTGGTATTTCCTTGAACTCTGCCAAGCAATGTAGGAAGGTCATTTCTCAGACTGGGAAGTTTGTCTTCTTCATGATTCGCTCTTAGAGTGAGCGAAAGGTTGCAACCACATCCATGACCTTTGTGGTCGACCTCTCCATGCAACAAAAGAAAGTGGATAAGGTCGTGGAAGAATACAAAGACATATTCTCATCACCTACTGGGGTACCTCTGCACTGTCAGGTCAAGCATCCCATCGATCTGACCCTCGACACACCGCTGCCTAATGGGCCAGCCTATCGTTGCTCTCTGCTAGAAAATGAGGAGATCAAGCGTCAAATCCAAGAACTGCTCCACAAGAGGCACATTCGACCCATCTCATCACCTTGTGGAATCCTAATCATGCTAGTGCAGAAGAAAGACGAGACCTAGTGACTCTACATTGATTACCGAGCCCTAAATAAAATCATAGTCAGGAATCGGTATCTGATTCCTCGAATTGACTCAAGGGGACCAAATACTTTAGTAAGATTGATCTAAAGTTTGGATACCATCGGGTCATAATAGAACAAACAGATGTATGAAAAACTACCTTCAAGTCAAAAGAAGGTCTTTTTGAATGGTTGGTCATGCCCTTTGTCTTGATAAATGCCCCAACAAATTTCATGAGGATGATGGACTATATCTTTCGGCCTTTCACTAATTATTTTGTGTTGATGTATCTGGATGACATCCTCATCTACAACAAGACTTGGGAAAAGTACTTGCAATATATTCATCAGGTTCTACACACTCTACGACAGCACAAGCTATATTCCAACTTGGAAAAATGCTCCTTCATCATAGACTGGGTCTAGTACCTATGCTACATTGTTGATGTGCATGGTGTGCATGTTGATCCAGCCAAGATCCAAGTAATCCGTGACTGACCAGCCCCAACCATGCTCACTAATCTTCGGAGCTTCTTAGGCCTTGTCAATTTCTATTGCAGGTTCATGTTGGGATTCTCCCATATCGCATGTGTTGTTAGCCAAATAACTAGGAGTGATGGAAAGGAAAATTTTGTGTGGGGTTTGTCCCAAAAGAAATTGTTTGAGGATCTGCAGCACTTGTGCTCATCCCCAATGCTTTCATTACCTGACCCGCGACAACCATTTGAGATCGAGACAGATGCTTTAGACCATGTTGTGGGGACAATCATCACTCAGCACGACCACCCTGTAGCCTATCACAGTGAGACATTATCATATGTCATTCATAAGTCCCCTACTTGTGACAAATAAATGTATTCCATTGTGCAAGCCTGCCACCAATGGAGGCATTACAATCTCAGGAAGGAGACAGTCATCCACACTGATCATAAGACGTTGCAGTTCATCCAGACATAAGGCAAATTGCAGAATGAATACCATCAGAAGTGGTCCACATATTTGCAGCAGTTCCACCTCAACATCAAATATAAAAAAAGAAGTACCAACCTAGTCATCGATTGCCTCAGCCGACTTCTAGTCGCGAAACTCACCAAAGTGCTAGATTCGTATGGCCACGAGATCTCCGGATGTCCTCACCTCTATGAGACAGATCCTAACTTCGCCAATACCTACCAGATGTTGGGCACAAACATAATTGTCACTAATTTCCATCTTCAGAACGAGTTGTTGTGCCATCTCAGTCATCTATGTGTTCCATCAAGCGAGCAAGCAATGTTGATTTGGGAAGCCCACTACATTTGAGTGGCAGGACACTTTGGCATGGAAAAGACAGTGGCATTATTGCAATGACATTTCTACTAGCCAAAACTTCGACAAGATTTCAGCAAGTATATTTGGTCCTGCACTACCTACGTTATTTCCAAACCGACCACTAAGAAACAAGGCATGCACACTCCTCTTCCTACTCCTGACAATCCCTGGGAATCCATCTCAATGGACTACATGTTGGGCCCTTTGTCCACCAAGCAGGGAAATGATTTTGTTTTTGTGGTTGTTGATCGCTTTTCCAAGATGGTGATTATGGTCGCCTGCAAGAAGAGCATCACAACAGAGGCCATTGCCAAGATCTTTTTTGAACGAGTGTGGGTACATTTTGGGATCCCACAAACCATTATCTCAGATCGAGAGACTCGGTTCCTCAACACATTCTGGTTGAGCCTCTGGTCACTACTGGATACCAAGCTCACCAAGTCCACTACCTTCTACCCCCAGACGGATGGCCAAACTGAGGTTGTCAGCTGGATGATCATGTACATCATGTGCATGTACAATTCCAATCACCCCCACACCTGGGATGAGAGTATTCCCTATGTTCATCACAGCTACAATAGAGCCATACATAGCTCAACCGGCCACAACCCTTTTCAGGTGGGGTTGGGATTTCAACCATTGGGTCCCATGGATGTTGCACTACCCCTTGCGACCACCCAGGAAGACTCGTCGCATGCTCCAACTAAAGATGACAAAGCCATCCAGTTCATTGAGTGGATCTCACACATCCGCCAAGAGGTTCATGATATTTTACAGAAGTCTAATGCCAAGTACAACCAATGCTATGATCAATACTGGGTGCCACACCAGTTTCAGGTGGGAGACAAAGTTTGGTTTCTCTTGGAGAAAAAATTCCTTATATAGCCTGATTGGAAGCTTCATCCACTCCATTATGGATCTTACACCATCACCAAGGCTGTGGGTGACAATTCTTTTGAGCTCACACATCCGCCAAGAGGTTCATGATATTTTACAGAAGTCTATTGCCAAGTACAACCAATGCCATGATCAATACTGGGTGCCACACCAGTTTTAGGTGGGAGACAAAGTTTGGTTGCACTTGGAGAAAAAATTCCTTATATGGCCTCATTGGAAGCTTCATCCACTCCATTATGGATCTTACACCATCACCAAGGTTGTGGGTGACAATTATTTTGAGCTCAACCTTCCCCCCTTCCTTCGCTTACACCTGGTGTTCAATGTTGACCTCCTTCGGCCTTATTTTCCACCATTATTAGACACCTCGGAGATAGCAGAACAGTTGACAACAACAAAACTTAACCATGACTGCATGTAATAGGCATCCATTGATTAGATCTTGGACACACAAGTCAAGGGCAGTGGGCACTCACCAACAGAGGATCCAACTTTATCGGGTTGTCAAAGTAGGGAAGCTCCTACACCAAGGCAAGTGGCTCACCCGAGGCCAAATTCAATAGAAATTTCCTCATCTGATGGGGGCGCTCAATGCAATGGATACCATTGCTTCCTAAGGGGGGAGGATTGATCTAGGAGGATCTCGGTGGCTCAAAACAATTTTTTCGACAACTTACTATTTTTAGCAGTCCCAACTTCTGGGGCCATTTTGAGGGCCTAAACAACATTTCTTCATGATCATGCACCTTATTGATAGTTAAAGGCTATGATTGAGCCCCCTAAATGAATATACTCGTCAATACCTTTCCAATGAGCTATCGTGCACCCTAAACGAAGTTCGTATGCAAAATTTACGACCTCGGGAAGTTGATGTACTAACTTACCCCAACAGGGCCCACATGACTTTTGGCGCTTTATCTCCTAGGGTTAGGTTTTTGGATGTCTAGGGTTTAGGAATTCATGTTTATTGTAAAAAGGCCTTCAAAGCCTCATTGTACTCATCTTCTTGCGAATGAGCGTAGCCGTCACATCTCTTCTCAGAGATAAGTTACCACCATTCTAACAAGTTTGTTTTTAGTCTGCATTTTACAGTTTTCAACATATTTCTTATTTAATAGAAGTCAAGTTTTACTATATCTCTGTTATTGTTCATCGTGTCTCTATGTTAATGTTATAAATCTTTGGTTTCATTTTGTCCCACTCCTAAATCCGGATCACCTGCAACGAGGTTTTTTTGGTGCTTTAGTTTCAAGGTTTTAAGCCAAAGATTAAACTCATTCTTTTCAAGAGTTGGTAGCTATGTCGTACTCTATGCACTAACCCCATGGATTACAAGGAAGCCCAATAAATTCAAAGAGTTCTCTGTAGGCATGAGGAGTCCATCCAATGCAATCATACTTCTATCTTTTCTGCCACATCAAAAGTCCATAAGAATGAGCATCATTGCACTTCTTAGAATGGCATAGTCATGAACACATTGATACAACAAAAACTACAAATTGATCCCCTGGAAGAAAAATATAGCATGTTAAGAAATTTGATACTCAAATTAAGTAGATGATCTCAATCAACAACTTCCAACTACAAGGTGTCTACAAATTATGTTCATCTAAAGTTCAAGGAAGATGTTATTGTTCACCAAATGCTTGAAGATATGGATCTTAGAAATTAGGAATCTCATCCTACCAATTTGGAAATGAAAGAGGTTAACATTCATCATGCTTTCTGCTAAATTTTATATTATTGAAAACAATTATAATCTTAGATCTTTTTTGAGACTATATACATGTAAGAAATACTGGGATGTAATATCTGTGGACATTTGCATGCCTTGTATTTGGAAAATAAAGAGTTGGCTATTTTGTTTGAAATCTCAGGTTAACAATTTTTGTAAACTCATTGTTTAGCTAGAGTTACAGTTCTTAATATATAATTTCTCCAAATTTATGTTAAAAAAACTTAATCTTACAAAAATATATTTAAAAAACAAAAGTTTCCCAACATATAGCTTTCTAACACACACACACACACACACACACATAAAATAAAATAAAAGCATAGTGTCATATTAACCCCTATTTATTTTTAAGAGTCGAGTCAAAATATTTGTGTTTGAAACATTTAATATCTCTCTTAATGCTTAATAAATCCAACGTTAAAATGTAACTATGTTAGTAATATAAATAATGTGTTAACCATTTCGTCACAATTTTATGAAATGAGAGTTCAAGTGAAAAGTCTTTATTACAATGGAAATGTATCAAAAATAGTTAATATGTTGCTTATTCTAATATTATCAGGGGGATTAAAGTGATTTATCTGGCCTTGAAACTCCAAAAACAATGGACTTTAATAAATACTAAGGCAAGTTTATTCCTCTCTTCTTCATCAAGAACAAGCATTTGTGTCTTACATAACATGATTTGCAAACAAAAGTATTATATTTCTTCCAATATGGATAACTGTAATTCAAGCATGACTATTATCAACCAACTTACTTCTATATATTGGGCACCTTGAGATTAAAAAAACCTTGATTTACCATTTTTTTTGTTTTTTTGTTTGTTAATTTGTGCAGGACCTGCGATTAACCTGTGGCTTGAGAAACCGCGACTCAGGGGCATCTAAGCCGTCAAAATCACCCGGGGATCGCACCCGGCCTGAGCCACACCAACCCTTAACATGGTTGGATTTTTTGTCCCCGCAGGTTTCAAACCGGTGACTTTAACATCACGGAGTGGCTTAACAACACACTTCATCACCGACTGTCCTACACCTCGGGGACTTGATTTACCATTTATACTCACTTCTAGTTTTTATTTCCGACTTTCATTCTAATTCTTACTGATTTGAGTTCTTGCTCTCAATAATTAGCTTGAGTTTACTAGCACACTTGGAGAGTATGTAGATTTAGATATCCATAAGAGACCTTATTGTTTTAATTATCAATGTTTTATGAGTGTATCTCCATCTTTGGTCTTATTGTTGTCGGTATGGATGAAGTGATTCATATATCTCCATCTTTGGTCTTATTGTTGTCGGTATGGATGAAGTGATTCTTATTAGTAGCAACAAGGAGACCTTCATCTAGTTTGTGCTAACAAGATAAAATATTTCTACAAGAGAAGTGTTATTTCACAAAGTTCTTTAACCCTTTGTATATTTCTTGTCAATCATGACTTCTTAAGCTAGCCTATATTTTCTCTTTCTAATGTGTTCCAACATTAAATGCAAAATTAGTTGCGAGAAATAAAGTAAAGTGTTGTTTTGATATTTCTTGTTGAAATATATTAAGGCAATGCTGTCACTTATTGTGGCTTGTGATAGTGAGAGAGTTTTCTCATGTGTTATGGCCCAGTTGGCAGCCAAATATTCATGGCATTTCATCGATATTCAAAATGTAAAATTTGACAAAAATAAATTTTACTAGCTGCCTCTTTGTGTCTACAAAGATTTCAATTATGATTTTTGTTTGAAGAATCGCTTGATTGATTATTGTGTGTTTTTGAGTTTATGTCTTTTCAATAAATTTATCCTTTACTCTTTTTCAATTTCATGACTGTCAAGCATGAAATTGAAATAAGCTTGGTATAAACAAATTAGACAAATTCTAAAAATTTATCTTCCTATAAAACTAAACGAGCCTTTGAAATACCTATAATCTCAAAAGCCTTTAAGAGTGTTGAACATATCATTTTCTGAGTGTCTCTTTAACATTAGGATATGAGCTGATCGTGTTTGATTTATGTCATGCCTTGATCATTCTTCAAATAATTTTTTGATTGTTATTTTACACCTTCGCGATATATTATGGTTCTAAAACTATGATATAAATCTATAACTTGTGCTACCTTTGACCGTCATATCATGGTCTAATCATTGTGTTACATGGCTATTAGTCATCCTCTGAAACTATTACATCCTTATCCTGCTTACCTGAACTAACATTCATTGCATCCTTTGATAGTACTTCATAATCCAGGGTTAGGTTCTTAGCAGACAAGGTGGTTTTTGAGTGCGTCTGCCCTCTGGTTTAGGGTTTAACCAACAACTAAAATGGTAGTCATGGTAGCATCCTCCCGAAATCGTAGTTTTCAGTCCACTTTCGACAATGCAAAACATATCATTCGTATCGAGTTGTTTCAAACATAGACTCCTCCTTTCTGCACCTGTTGATATATTGTAACCAATTCTATGGCTCCTGTAGTTAGGATAGAGTCGAATGGCTCACAGACTATGCTCTTCCACGACGATGTTGTGGATGATCTCGCAGTGTTCGGATGGGTTAAGTTTATACATTCGTTCGAGGGTTTTAATCTTGAAATATGCCAAGCCTTCACCAAGAGCTTCAATGGTGCTAGAGCTAAAATAGGTGACTTATATTTGCAAGTCAGTGAGGAATCAATAGCAGAAGCCATGAGCCTATCACGAGAAGGAGACCACTGTTTCAAAAACCGCAAAATCAAAGGTATTCCTTGGCATCTGTTGATGATTTCCAGGAAGTCGCGCTACGA
This sequence comes from Picea engelmannii, assembly GCA_009831015.1. Lineage (NCBI taxonomy): Eukaryota > Viridiplantae > Streptophyta > Pinopsida > Pinales > Pinaceae > Picea > Picea engelmannii. The sequence continues at coordinate 38,878 of ML836948.1, read as the reverse complement.
CGTTAAAGGTACACCCATCAATCTGTTCAAGCATCGATGCCATGGTTTGTTATTGATAATCAAGCAATTCGTCACCTGTGACGGACGATATGGTTTGGTATTTTTATTTCATGTTCGCCTGTTAATGGTATTCTTAGGTTTTAAGTTAAACATGCATTTTTATCTGCTTATAATCCTACATAAGATGTCCATATTCTATCAGAGACAAAACCCCAATTAAGAATCCAGTCTTTTTCACCATGGCTTGATCCGAGTCTTGGTTGTTTCCCATTTGTCGAAGGTAGGACATAGTTGGTGAAGCTTCCTAGTTAGGAATGGTTTTGTTTCACTGCCATCCGAACCCGTCAACAGTTTACCCCTGTGTGTTGACGAGTCTATCGGCCCTTGCCCATCGACTCATTTTCTACAAGATCTTCATATTGAATTACAAGTTGCAGAAGACCCTTGTGTTACCCACCGAAACCCCTGTTGATTCTCATCAATCAATCAAAGACACGTACCAGAGGCATGAATCCGTCCCTAAGAAGTCTTTAGAGGAAGTGTTGAATCAATTAAGGGGTAAGGAATATGTCGCCCCTAATCCTGAACAAGATCTGGTTGATGAAAACAAAATTAAAATCAAGAGGCAGGGAAAACAAAAAGGGTAGAGCTTTCAAAATTTAGATTTCAAGAATAAAAGGAACCACCGACTTCTTTCCAGGATGACCAGGAATCAACATCAGAACCGCGAAAGACCTATCCCCACCATTGATATTAAAGGTTCAATCTCTGTTGACGATACCAACTCTGATCTCGCAAAAATAGATTCACCTCAATACGATTTTGTGTCTAAATTGCCAACATTTTTAAAGGAGCAAGAGGGATTTTCAGGTATTCAGTATGATTTGAAAAGGGTTATGGAGCAAGATAAACCATTAAACTAGGATCATACTCGCCTGCTGCCAAATCTAGAATGTGTATATTGTGAAGGTTGTTTTGATTGGATCCAGAGATATTACCAAGACATCCCTTATCTACAGGCTCAACTAAATCAATTTATGGCTCGAAATTTAGCTTTGGAAAAGGAAAATGAGGATCTCAGAGCTAACATTCGATCGAATTATCCCAGGGCCAACAAACCTTTCAGGAGGTCAGGGGATGTTATCATAAAAAATTCCACCAATTTCAACATTGTTGTCAATTCATAATTGTCTCATGTTTCTTTTTCGAAGGTTTAATTGGTAAACATTCTTCTTGGAATTCATGTTTGGATTGTTTAAATGATAATTGAATTTGTTTTTATTTGGTTTTATTTAAACTAGCTACAGAATCATAGATTTTGTAGCTTGTCTTTTAATTTATTTATTTGATTGTTTTCTAATTTAGATTTCGTTTTTTTTTTCTTTTCTCGGGTGTGAAGCGGATCAATGTGCAAAGGTTGAAGGAACGAATTAATATTTGGGAATACAACAAATTTGTAATTTTCGTTTTTGAGAAACAGTTTCAAGAATATTTGAATGATGTAACTATTTGAATAGTTGTCTCAACATACCTATCTTTATGGTTATTTTTTTTAGTAAATGCTTTATTAAAATAGATCTGTCTCTATCTTATATGATATGAGAAATAGACTATGAATTTGGTTTAAATAGTAGTTCTTGCGCAGGAATAAGGGCAATTCTTTTTGGACCTGATGATGGAATTAATATTTTGAGAAATATATGGGATGCAATTTACTTTTTGGATTTAGTCCTTCTATAGACTGTACAATGTGATTATTGGCTCTCATGTAGTTTCTGGGCATGAAAAACTTATTTGTATCCAATTAGCTTTAGATTGTTCTACGTCTATGTTTTCATGTTGTGTTTATTTCTCACATGGGTTCATCATCCATTGGTTCTTTTAATCTCTATGACTAATTGTCTCTCCATACATTTTGAGTTTACATCGAATGTCGGGTCGTTGATAGTACCATTTGTCGGTGATTGAAGTTTATTTCATCTTCAGCTTTTGGACAATTTAAAGTTACATGAGTGAAAATCTACTTGTCTTTCTGTTATCATACTTTGCTTTCGAAATATAAAGAATTTCCTTGAGTTGCTTCAGGAAATATCATTCTTACTTCTTGTCATAGATTTATACTGGACAACAGGTTAAGTGGAGCTTACACAACGTAGAGAGACGAATATAGCTTAGTACCTTTTTCTTTACTGTTGATCAGCATCAGGTTAGTTAGTTTTCTTTCTATTTGATTTATTTACTTTAAGAATGAATAACAATTACATCATTCAAACTTTAATGCTTTGTTCATTATAGTTACATCATTTTTTAATCTTATTCATTCGTTTGTTGTCGTTTTTTATAGTGAAAAAAAACAATCCCCTTTATTTCTGCATCTTATTTTAAACTTTGATTCATTAGTTTAAACCAACATTTTCACAAGGCTTGATTTAAACCTTGTATTTTGTATATATTTATTGTATATAATACTACTATTAGCCAAGTAATCATATTCATGTGTCAACTGATAGTATTATACATTTAGTCAGTTTTACCTCTTTTTAGTTATTTTAGAGTCTTAGTTGGCTAACAGAGCCATAAAACTCGTCAGGGTAGATTATTCCAAACGGTTTGGGTTAAATAGACAACCCCAGACCGGATCTTCCCTTCTCATTGACGGTGTGTCAAAAACACCTGTCAACAAATGGCGCTAGAAGGAGGGCCTGGAAGTCATTGATGGCACAAGGAGGTTGTAGGACTCCCCCAAACAATCGCTCTCATGTCGTGACGCGTAGTCGCTCAGACCCTACCGTTATACTTGATCCATCCACTACATCAGAAACAACACTTGAAATTCTCGTCGAGCCAGTGACACTGGTTCCTCAAGGGATTGATGTACAAGAAATTATTCGTAATTCCCGCCAGTCAATTTTAAGAACCCAGGGTGCTTTGTCTCGACTTAGACAATCTGGTGGACAGCTAAATCAACCCCTCAATTTTTCCAATCTCCAAGAACAAACTCTTGAAACTGGTCTCCCCAATCACACATTAGGTGGTAATATTACCGATCTTTTTGAAGCACTAATCCTAGGTGTTGGGGGATCTGGTCTTCCACCGTCCCCACCTGGTTCTTCTCCACCCTCCTCAAGAGAACAATCCTCGGACGAAGGCAGTTCTTCTTCTAAACAATACCAACATTCACCCCCACCAACTCCCATGGCTAACCAAAATAATCTCGCCAGACCTTGGCTCGATCAAGATGTCGTGGTAGTACCTGGACCTCAACACCCGTTACCCAAACATTCGGAAAAGTGGCTACCCAAATTCGACCCCGATTTGAAGCAATCAACAGAGGATCATATCAATAAATTCATGTTAGTTGTTAGGCTCAGGAACGCCGAACACGAGGATGTCATGTGCAGGTTATTCCCTTACACTATTGAGGGAAATTCCTCCACCTGGTCTTTTGTGCAACAACCTCAAACTATCGTTTCTTGGAATAAGTTTGAAACCCTTTTCCTAGAAAAGTTCGGAGATGATAAATCTCTAAAAGTTCTGGTAATGGAACTTTCTAGTATGAAAATGAACCCTAAAGAGAAAGTCAAGGATTTCAATAAGAGATTCCTCACGCTAAAAAATAAAATTCCTATAGAATAGATGCCAGCGGAAAAATTGATTGTTGCGTACTATAATAAAGCCCTACATAATAATATAGCCATATGGGTTAAAAGGTCTAAAAATAACACATTACTAGAAGCCTTTGAGGAGGCGGTCCTTATCAAGAAGGACATTCTTAGTTTAAAGGATAATTTAAATGTTGAGGCTGAATCAACCTCCTCTTATAAAAAGAAGATAGAAATCCTCACTAGACCTCCTCAAAATAAAAGGGACAAGAAACTTTAGACTTGGAAAGTTTACAGGAAACATTTCAGAAATTATCTAATCAAGTCATAGACTTGAAAAGATCCGTTGAAGAAGCATCTACAAGTAAATGAAGTTTTAGACCACCTTTTAGGAAACCTTTTCTTCCGAAAAGACCAAACCCGACTGCAGAAGGTCTGAATTTTGAAGGATTACAGTATGCTTTACAAGCAATACTGAAAGCACATGATAACATTGTTTTTGTACCACTTGAAAATCAGAACGACACGGGTGAAGAAAAAACACCTAATGAGGGGGACTCATATCCTCCCGTCTTCGGACATCTGTCGGACAACATCTTCCAAGCGAATTTTGAAATTGTTCATCCATATAATACTCGAAGTAAGGTGCAAAACAAACCCTCACCTGAAACAAGTAGAAATACGGTATCCAAACAACCAAAATAAGTTCAAACAACATGAAACCCTATTGCCCTAGATTTAGAATATGATTTGGTTGAAGATCTTAAAAAACTAAGGGCAAATATATCAATTTTTGAACTACTTAAATTCCCTCTTATCCTACAGAAAATTCTCTGAAATATAATTGATAATAATAAAAAGAATGATCCTATGAGAAAAAAATCAGCAGAAAATGACGCAAATAAAACAAAAGATGTCGTGGGTAAAAAATCACCTGAAGATCAGAATAAAAAGGACATATCAAAGAATACTGTAGGAAATTTGGATAAAATTATTTTAGGTACACCCTTAAAAAATCAACAGACTTATGCTGCCTCATCACAAAAAAATGTATTGCCATTCTTGTTAACTTTCGAAATTTTCAACAGAAATGTGCATAATTGTATGGTCAATTTTGGGGCCTCATCAAATGTAATGCCTTTGTCTGTGTGTCAAAATATTAATGCTAAAGTCAAACCTTCTAATTTAAAAATCATTCAGTTAGACAGAACTAATTTCACGGTCATTGGTGAACTTAAGGATGTATTGATAAGGTTGTCATCTAACCCAAAATCCCACCAAGTAATTGATATAATTATCGTTGATATTCAAGAAGTTTATGGCTTATTTTTTAGTAGAGATTGGTCAGAGAAATTTCACGATTATTTTGCTACAGATTGGTCTCATATGTGGTTACCGGAGAACGACCAACCTAAGAAGATCAGAATAAATAGAGAGTGTTACCTGAAGTATACTATCACAGATTTAAATGATTCCAATGAGCCTTTTACTACTGCTATAAATACAATTGAGGCTCAAGGAATGAATACTTCTTTTGAAAATTTCATGACTAAAATATCCACCATCACCAACCCATAACAACAGACTGAAATATCAGCCCATACTCAGATGACAGCCCTGAAAAATGATCTGAACAATGCTGAGGACGAGGAAATCTGGTCTTTATACTTTGATGGATCTAAATCTCGGGAAGGGGTAGGTGTTGGTTGTGTTCTGATCGAACCCAAAGGTAATAAAAAATTCATTGTTTGTCAATTAGAATTTGAATGTACTAACAACACAACATAATATGAAGCACTATTACAGGGACTAAAGAAGGCACTGAATCTTGACGTGCAAAATTTTGTATTATTTGGTGACTCTGAAATTGTAGTCAAGCAAGTAAAAAACGCTATTCATTGTTTATCACCTCATCTGAAAAACTACCAAACCGAGGTATCGGGATTAATACGTAAATTTTTCGCTTTTAACATAAGTTCCATTCCTAGGTCTAGTAATTCGGAAGTTGATTTATTAGCTAATGTCGCTTCGAAATTATTACATGCTGAGGGTTTTTTCCAATAATGCATTTTCAATTGAATTGTTATTCAGGCCATCGATTCCCGACAACATTACCAGATGGCAAGTGTTCGATGAATATCAACAAATCATAAACAAATTTCACATGGAGGACACTTTCCAAGATGCAATAATCGATGAAAGCACCCACAATAAAAACCTCCAAGATTTTACGGTAATATCCGACCCTCGCTCTGCTGAAATATCATCTGATCTGGTAAAATCTATCCCCAAATATGTTGTTAGATTAGACAAATTTTATGATTTACATGACAAGTTTAGGGGAGTTGTTAATTGCAAAACGAACAATTCTTCATTACTGTATGAAACTATAAATTTAGGAATGCAAGATAATCCTCGGAATATCAATTTGGACAAAGGGTGTTCTGAACAAGAAAGATCCACATTCACAAAATTGTTCAAATAATTTAAAGATGTTTTTGCTTGGACATACGATGATTTAAAAACCTTTGATCCAAACATAATACATGTGATTCCCATGAAGCCCCAAACCCAACCATTTCAACAAAAACTCAAAAAAATGCATCCTAAATTAGAACCCATAGTAAAAAAGGAACTAAACAAATTACTATCCGCCAAGATCATTTTTCCAGTCTGGCATACTCAATGTGTATCCAACTTAGTCCTGGTAAGAAAGAAGAATGGAGAAATTTGGCTTTGTGTCGATTTTCGTAATTTAAACCGAGCCTCTCATAAAGATAATCACCCCGTTCCCCCAATGGAACAAATTTTGCAACAAGTATCTGGTTCTGAATGGCTATCCTTATTAGATGGTTTCTCAGGGTACAACCAGGTCCTTATATCTCCATCGGATCAGTTGAAAACCACTTTTCGCACCCCATGGGGCACCTATGCCTATAGAATGCCTTTCACACTGATTAATGTGAGAGCCACTTTCCAGAGTGCAATGGACATTGCTTTTCGTCGCCTTATCAATCAATCAGTTGTTGTATACCTACATGATGCCACTGTCTTTTCGAAGAACAAAAAGGATCACTTGTCACATCTCAGGGTTGTACTAGAAAGTTGTCGTAAGTTTGGTATTTAACTGAATCCTAAGAAGTCACTTTTTGCAGTAGAGCAGGGAAAATTACTTGGATTTATAGTCTCAAAGGATGGAATGATAATAGACCCCGAACGAATCCAAGCTATTGCTGGCCTTCCTCCACCTTCTTCTAAAAAGGCGATGCAATCCTTTCCGGGTAAAATAAATTTCATCAAACATTTTGTTCCAAGTTTTTCTGAGATGGTTAGACCTCTGAAAAACCTGATAAAAAAGGATGTTCTTTACAAATGGGGACCACAAGAGAACCAAGCCTTTAATGCTATTAGAAAATCTATAATCGAAACTCCCTCCTTGATGAATCTTCATTTCTCCCAAGACTTCACGATGTACACTTTTGCATCAGACAGATCTTATGTTGTTGTGCTTACACAGAAAAATGTTGAAAACAACGAGATACCCATTTCATTTATGAGATCTGCATTTAAAGGAGAAGAATTAAATTATCCGGCAGTAGATCAACAAGCATACATTTTTTTAAGGCAGTTAAACATTTCAGATCTTACCTGTTGAAGTCCAAGATAAAATTCGATGTTCCTTACCCTGTTGTAAGAAACATGTTAGTGGAGAAGGAACTCGGGGAGAAAAGGGAAAAGTGGATGACCTCCCTTCAAGAGTACGATCTCAAAATCGTACCCGCACAAATTGTGAGAGCTCAAGGCCTTTGCAAATTGGTGGTTGATTCAGTTGAAATATCATAAAATCAAACAACAACACCAGTTGAAAATCTGCATAACGAAACACAAATATGTTGTACACAAATTTGTTGTACATAAACTGTGCATAGTTCATGGTATAATGATATCATATTTTATTTGTTGCATGGGACTACCCCTCGAAATATTGATCCAAAAAATAGACGACCACTAAGGCTCAGATCTACATCTTTTCAATTGATTAATGATATATTGTTTCACAAGAATTTTGATGGTGTTTTTCTTCGCTGCCTAAAAAAGGAAGAATTTGAAAAGGTGTTAACTGAGCTACATTCTGGTGATGTCGAGGGTCATTTTGGTGGAGATACAATGACCCACAAAGTGCTTAGGGATGGTTACTATTGGCCCACCTTAATTAAATATTCTCACACTTTGGCTCGCAAATGTATAATCTGTCAAAAGGCTGCAGGGTGGGTCAAGAAGGTTGCATTTCCCTTACAGCCTGTTATAGTAGACACACCATTTCAGAAATGGGGCCTAGATATCATAGGACCAATTAACCCACCTTCCTCACAACAACACAAGTATATTCTCATGACAACGGATTATTTTACAAGATGGTCTGAAGCTTTACCGCTAAGGGTAGTAAACACGAGTCAAGTAGTATCATTTTTAAACTCTCATATTATCAGTCATTTCAGGATACCTGAATGTTTAGTTTTCGACAATGCTTCGTATTTCTCTTCCTTGGATATGAATGTCTTTGCTCCAGAAAAAGGGATTAAGCTAAAATACTTTGCCAGTTATTACCCACAAGGAAATGGTTTGGTCAAGTCAACAAAAAAAAAATTTGATCAAAATAATAAAAAGATCAGTGTCGGAAAATCATAAAAATTGGCACAATGCATTATATAAGGCACTTTGGGCTGACATGGTCACTTTGAAAGCTTCCATCGGTAATTCTCCTTTCTTCCTCATTTACGGAAGAGAATCTATCCTTCCTCCGCACGTCTTTCTCCCTTCACTGCAATTATCTTAGAAAGTTTAGGAGGAAGAATGCCCCCCTTTAGAGAATCAGATAAACGCTTTACTAAAATTGGAAGAAGTTGGGACACAAGCAAAACAAAAATTAGACCAGCATCAACAAATTGATAAAAATTGGTTTCATACAAGTTCGTCCTCAGAAAGAAATTTTAATGTAGGGGATTTGGTCCTCAAATGGGACAAAGCACACGAGGATAAAGGAGAACATACAAAGTTTCAAAACTTGTGGCTGGCCCTTTTGTCATTTCAGAAAAATTGCGTTCTGGGTCTTTTCGTTTGCACAACTTAGAGGGACATCCAGACACTTTTCCATTGAATGGCCATTCTCTCACAAAATATTTCACCTGAGAAAATTCAAACTTGACCCTATAAATATCCCTAGCTTTTATCTTTTTGTTTTTTTTTATGATTGATTAATTTCTTTTTTGCTGGTTTTTATATTTTCTTAAAAATTATTTCTAAATCACAATCCACTATTGAGGGGAATCAGATCTTTCACTAACAACAGTTGAAACAATTCAAGCATCTAAACATTAAGTTTTTTTTTTTTTTTAACTCGGATAAATGATCTATAAGATAGTTATTCTAGAAGTCTCTGCCAAATTGTTGTTCCCGATTTTTTTTCGAGATCTTAGGGAAGTACGATAATCTTTAAACTTCTTACGTCATCCCAGTTCTAATGAGATCAACTCAAAGCGCTTCTTCATGCTTGAGATGATTTCTTAATTGAAATCTAAATGTCCAAACCATGATGAAAACTATCAGTTCTTGAAGAACAAGAAACAATATTAATGATCAATCATATGACTGTTTGGCTGTTAAATCTTCAGTATCACCCTTCTCTCTCGTTATCATGAAACCTCTAAATTTTATAAACGACTAAGAAGAGTTGGAAACACTTTGATTTGTGGGAATTGCATGTAAACTCATCAGGGTACTGAACAGGCTTGCTGGAAACGGGTAAATTCACACATGGTATGAAGACATCTTCGTCGGGGTACTGAACAGGCCTGCTGGTAGGGAAGCAATGTCGGGTTCAAGATCTTTCAGGTATGTTTTTAAATTGATCAGATATAAAAATATTTTTATCATAGATGGAAGACTTTTGGATGGGATCGAAGTACTTGAGTGGGTTAAATGACATCCATGTCGAGGCTATAAACACATGCTGGAAGCAGTGGCCATGTCAACGATATTGAAGTTAATTTTATAAATATCATTGCATTTTGATCGAGACGAACCTTCAGATTGCAATCATTTCCCAGAACATTCTTTGTCAGTTTGATTGTGTTATTTTTCTGAGTTAATTCCAAAACCCTTGATCTATTTCACAATTGCTTTTAGTGACTATCCAATTTATCTTGTCCCTGATATAAATTTTTTATGATGCAGAGATAATTGCTTCGCCCAACGAGTCGCCATTGTTGGCAGCCAAATATTCAAGTCATTTCATCGATATTCAAAATGCAAAATTTGACAAAAAGAAATTTTGCTAGCTGCCTCTTTGTGTCTGCGAAGATTTCGATTATGATTTTTGTTTGAAGAATCGCTTGATTGATTATTGTGTGTTTTTGAGTTTATGTCTTTTCAATAAATTTCCCATTTACTCGTTTTCAATTTCATGACCGTCAAGCATGAAATTGAAATAAGCTTGGTATAAACAAATCTGACAATTTCTAAAAAATATCTCCTTATAAAACTAAACGATCCTTTGAAATACCTATGATCTCAAAAGCCTTTAAGAGTGTTGAACATATCGTTTTGTGAGTGTCTCTTTAACATTAGGATATGAGTTGATCGTGTTTGATTTATGTCATGCCTTGATCGTTTTCCAAATAATGTTTTGATTGTTACTTTACACCTTCGCGATAGTTTTTGGTTCTAAAACTATGATATAAATCTATAATCTGTGCTACCTTTGACCGTCATATTAGAGTTTAATCACTGTATTACATGGCTATTAGTCGTGCTTTGAAACTATTACATCCTTTTCCTACTCACCTGAACTCACATTCATTGCATCGTTTGATAGTGCTTCGTAATATGGGGTTAGATTCTTAGCAGATAAGGTGGTTTTTGAGTGCGTATGTCCTCTGGTTCAGGGTTTAATCAACAACTAAAGTGGTATTCATGGTAGCATCCTCCCAAAATCGTAGTTTTCGGGCCATTTTCGACAATGCAAAACATATCATTCGTATCGGGTTGTTTCAAACACATAATCCTCCTTTCTGCACATGTTGGTATATCATAACCAAGTCTATGGATCTTGTACTTTAGATAGAGCCGAATGGCTCACAAGCTATACTCTCCCACGACGATGTTGTGGATGATATCACAGTCTTCAGATGGGTTAAGTTTATACAGTTGTTCAAGGGTTTTAATCTTGAAATCGCCCAAGCCTTCGCCAAGACCTTCAACGGTGCTAGAGCTAAAAAGGTGACTTATAGTTGCAAGTCAGTGAGGAATCAATAACAGAAGCCACGGGCTTGTCACGAGAAGGAGACCACTGGTTCAAAAACCCAAAATTCGAAGTTATTTCTTGGCATTTATTGATGATTTCCTCGAAGTCGCACTACGACGTTAAAGGTAAACCCATCAATCTGTTCAAGCCTCAATGGCATGGTTTTTTATCGATAATCAAGCAATTCGTCACCTGTGAGGGACAATATGGATTGGTATTTTTATTTCATGTGCGCCTGTTAATGGTATTCTTAGGTTTTAAGTTAAACATGCCTTTTTATCTGCTTACAATCCTATAAAAGATGTCCAGATTCTATCAGAGACAAAACCCCAATTCAGAATCCAGTCTTTTTCACCATGGCTTGATTCGAGTCTTGGTTGTTTCCCATTTGTCTAAGGTAGGAGATAGTTGGCGAAGCTTCCTGGTTAGGAATGGTTTTGTTTCACTGCCACCTGAACTAGTCAACAATTTACTCATGTGTGTTGACAAGTCTACCAGCCCTTTCCCATCGACTCATTCTTTGAAAGATCTTCATATTGAATTACAAGTTGCAAAAGACCCTTCGTTACCCATCGAAACCCCTATTGATTCTCATCAATCAATCAGAGACACATACCAGAGGCATGAATTCATCCCTAAGAAGTATTTATAGGAAGTGATGAATCAATTAAGGGGTAAGGAATATGTCTCCCCTAATCCCTAAAAAGATCTGGTTGAGGAAAACAAAATTAAAATCAAGAGGCAGGGCAAACAAAAAGGGTAGAGGTTTCAAGATTTAGATTTCAAGAATAAAAGGAACGACCGACTTCTTTCCAGGATGACCAGAAATTGACATGAGAACCATGAAAGGCCTATCCCCACCATTCATATTAAAGACCCGATCTCTATTGACGATACTAGCTCTGATCACGCTAAAATAGATTCACCTCGATACGATTTTGTGTCTAACTTGCCCCCATTTTTAAAGGAGCAAGAGAGATTTTCAGGTATTCAATATGATTTGAAAAAGGTTATGGAGCAAGATAAAACATTAAACTCAGATCATACTCGTCCACTGCCAAATCTAGAACAAGTATATTGTGGAGGTTGTTTTGATTGGATCCAGAGATATTACCAAGACATCCCTTATCTACAGGCTCAACTAAATCAAGTTATGGCTTGAAATTTAGCTTTGGAAGAGGAAAATGAGGATCTAAGAGATAACATTCGATCGAATTTTCCCAGGGCCAACAAACGTTTCAGGAGGTCAGGGGATGTTATCATAAGAAATTGCACCAATTTCAACGTTGTTGTCAATTCAGAATTTTCTCATGTTTCTTTTTCGAAGGTTTAATTGGTAAACATTCTTCTTTGAATTCACGTTTGGATTGTTTAAATGATAACTGAATTTGTTTTTATTTGGTTTTATTTAGACTAGCTACAAAATCATAGATTATGTAGTTTGTCTTTTAATTAATTTATTTGATTGTTTTCTAATTTAGATTTTGTTTTTTCTTTTCTTTTCTCAGGTGTGAAGCGGATCAATGTGCAAAGGTTGAAGGAACAAATTAATAGTTGGGAATACAACAAATTTGTAATTTTCGTTTTTGACAAACAATTTCAAGAATATTTGAATGGTGTAACTATTTTGAATAGTTGTCTCAACGGACCTATCTTTATGGATTTTTTTTTAGTAAATGCTTTATTAAAATAGATCTGTCTCTATCTTGTATGATATGAGAAACATACTATGAATTTGGTTTAAATAGTAGTGCTTGCCCAGGAATAAGGGAAATTATTTTTGGACCTAATGATGGACTTAATATTTTGAGAAATATATGGGATGTAGTTTACTTTTTGGCTTTAGTCCTTGTGTAGACTGTACAATGTGATTATTGGCTCTCATGTAGTTTTTGGGCATGAAAAACTTATCTGTATTGAATTAGCTTTAAATTGTTCTACATCTATGTTTTCATGTTGTGTTACTTCTCACATTGTTCGTCATCCATTGGTTCTTTTAATATATGTGATTAATTGACTATCCATACATTTTGAGTTTACATCGAATGTCGAGTCGTTGATAATACCATTTGCCAGTGATTGAAGTTGATTTCATCTTCAGCTTTTGGACAATTTAAAGTTACATGAGTGAAAATCTACTTGTCTTTCTGTTATCATAGATTGCTTTTGAAATATAAAGAATTTCCTTGAGTTGCTTCAGGAAATATCATTCTTGCTTCTTGTCATAGATTTATACTTGACAATAGGTTAAGTGGAGATTACACAACGCAGAGAGACGAATATAGCTTAGTACCTTTTTCTTTCTTGTTATCAACATAAGGTTAATTAGTTTTCTTTCTATTTGATTTATTTGCTTTAAGAATGAATAACGATTACATCATTCAAAATTTAATGCTTTGTTCATTATAGTTACATCATTTCTTAATCTTATTCATTCGTTTGTTATTTATAGTGAAACGAAACAATCCCCTTTATTTATGCATCTTATTTTAAACTTTGATTCATTAGTTTAAACCATCATTTTCACAAGGCTTGATTTAAACCTTGTATTATGTATATATTTATTGTATATAATACTACTATTAGCGAAGTAATCATATTATTGTGTCAACTAATAGTATTATATATTTAGTCAGTTTTACCTCTTTTTAGTTATTTTAGAGTCTTAGTTGGTTAACGGAGCCATAAAACCCGTTAGGATAGATTATTCCAAACGACTTGGGTTAAATAAACAACCCTGGACCAAATCTTCCCTTCTCATTGACGATGTGTCAAAAATGCCTGTCAACAGGCCCCTATGCCATACCATTAATTGGTACTCGTAATGTAACGTAGGAATGTCTATGGTTGAAATGTGAATATGTTCTCTTATAGAAACTTACATTATTATTTTCTATACAAAAACGAGTTATGAATATGTTCCCTTGCAAAACTTTTCATAATTATTCTCTATAATAAAAGTGAATATTGTACTTTTTATTGCCCATGAAACAATTTATAATTTATACTTTATTAATTTAATCATAATCTTTAGAATATAATAATTACATTATGTTCGATATTATCTTTTGAATGTAATAGTTACATTATGTTCCGTATACTTTATTCAGCATATTAGTTGAACATCACATCATTATTCATGTTGCATTATGATCCATATACACTATCATGGATATTAGTTTAAAATTGCATTATTATACATTTCCATAGCCATGTTATATTGAAATTGTTTCTAAGTCAAATAACACTTTTATTTTAAATAGTTTAAAAAATTATTTTAATTTTAAATTTGGAAAAATATTTTTTTTTATTATAATAAAAAAATAATTATATTTAATTTCATTGGTTAAATCTTTTTTAGTTGTATTAGATTAAAAATAAAAATAAAAATGTTCAATCAAAATGACTATTTATTCGTACTTTTATTTAGTGTTATACGGTTATGGTTGTACTAGGATTGATGACTCTCCAACTTCACTTAGGGTTGAGATTAATGGCCCCCTGCCAACTCACCTGACATATTTTAGAAAGTAGCCAAGCTACGATCCCACATGATGTGATCTCCACAAATGAGTACTTTGGAAACAATCCCACTCGATGTCATCTCCACAAATAAGTATTGTGTCTGGTACATTACAAAGGCTATAAAGAGTTGTCTAACCATCACATTAATCTATGATACCATTGCATTAATATATGAATCATTATTTTATATTTTCGAAGGTATGCAACACTGCATAGAATTTATAATCTACATTTATGTTCAGAGTAATGTTGGGTCTTGATTTCAATGGTTCATTCATATCCTATTTACTTTGGAAAATTCTAGAACACAACTAAAAGGTTTAACCAACACAATTGTACAATGTTATTCCTCTTCCATCT
>ML836948.1:10063-21702 GCA_009831015.1 Picea engelmannii | reverse complement strand
TTATCTTTTTCTCCGTGAAATATTGTGGATTATTGATATAAATTATATTAATTTGTAATGCATATTGAAACATTACAAGTGATATGAGTGCAAGGTTTATCTAAGATCAAGTTTTTAAAAGTATCTTTAAATTATAAGGTTTTGTAGAGAGATTGGATTAAGGTGATATTTGTTGCATTAAAAATAATTTTATAATTTATAGTATCGTATTGTATGTTATCATTCTTCTATATATTCGAATTGCATCAATCTAATGTTTCAATCCTTTTAGCATGGCCCAATTTATTATGAATTATCCTTAAATAAATAAACTACGAATTTTTTTTCCAATATTAATTCAAGCGAAACAAAAAGTATTGAAGAATCGAAATTCAAAATTTTAAGCTTTTTAGTGTGGCATCCAAAAATTTATAGTCTATTGAAAATAGACTTCCAATCTTTCTCCAATTCTTTGAAAAAATTCACAATGTCTTAATAATTATTTCACATGGCTAATTTCAATAAGATTAAATATATCAAGAATATCATAAGTTTATAGAATAATTTCAAAAATTTATAGTCTATTGAAAATAGACTTCCAATCTTTCTCCAATTCTTTGAAAAAATTCACAATGTTTTAACAATTATTTCACATGGCTAATTTCAATAAGATTAAATATATCAAGAATATCATAAGTTTTAAGAATAATATAGAATAATATATAAGTTCATATGAAAAATTATCATAAAATTTGATATAGATGAAGTACTTATAGTTTGTATAATTTGTACAAGTTTAGCTTGTAAATTGGGTTAATGAGGTTTGACATCAATGATTCATCTTTCATCATGTATAATATTTTATTCATAAATTTAAGTTTGGTTAAATTTGTTGTAAATAATGATCGTGATAGTTTATAAGGAATTTTTTTAAAGATGTAGTATATATTTGATAAGATTACAATTTATATATGTTTAACTAACCCTTTTAATTGAGTCCTAATTGAGGTTCAAATATGTCAATTCATCTTTCATCTATATTTGGAAGGACCAAATATGTTGGAAAGCAAAGATAATAATCCTTCACAATTGATTTTTACAATATTTGGCATATATTTGAAGCAGTTATAGTCTACATAAATTCACCTTTTGAACTAAATCAAGTAAAAAATAATAGTTGATTTTCCATGGCACATAAGATTGATAAATACAATCATGTTGGAGTAGATCCATTAGGAAAATGAATTCGTATTTCTCTCATAGTGAAATTTCACCAGCTTTAATATTGTGTTAACAAAGATACATTAATTCAAAATCAACATCCTAATCTTTCTATACAAATTTCATGATTAGACCAACCTGATTTGTGATTTGTTTTGTAACGACCCCCGTCGTTAGGACAACATGTGACGTGAAACCCGTATATTTTTTTGTTGTGTGTGGGAAAGTAATAATGACCATGCATTCAAACATCGCAACACGACGACGAACACAACGCATGCAATCATGCAACAAAGAACATAACGACCCAGCATACTAGCACATCATGCAACGGGAAGCAACATACAACATTGAATCAGACGAAGAATAAAAATGACTACCCGCCCGTCCTACTCTGCAATGGTTAGGACCTCCATGACACATAAGCAACGCTCAAGCCCATGTTCCCATCGATTTTGACCATTGAAGGTCTCAAGGCTAGTGATTCTTCTGAGGAACAAGGAGGTGTCTGCATCCCACCCGACACAACAAGTCTAGACGACTAAGCTAAAAGACAACAAAATATCATTCAGGCGCAACCAACATAAAAACGACACATGTACTATTAACATCCATGATGGACGAGAACAAGTCACACTCATGCATTACAACACAATTTGCAAAACACCGACTTCAATAATCGACATCAACGCCATCGGGAGGCACATGCCCCAAGGCCCAGTTGTCATACACACTCATTGATTATTGTGTGCCAAGATCCAGTCATAAAGAATCATGTCATCATGATGCGACAAGAACGATAGCGACTAAGGCGCAACACAACAATTCTAAACCTTTAATCGAGACACAATCCAACGCGCCCAAGGTACCAACTTAAGCAGTCAACATAAAACATAAATTATAAACAAGGCACTCTATCAACAAGTTTAATGAGACACGGGGTGACTATCTTCCACACATTAGTAACCAATCACCATCTTAAAGTAAGGGCACCTATCCATCTTCAAGCAAACATTTACCTTCCATTCATTTACAACCCCTTCACAACATTTACTGAAAAAAACAACTCATAATTATAATCACAATCTATCAGATAAGGGTTCCATTAACAACATTAGTGAATTCAATAAGTCATATTAATTCCATGTTGTAATGGCAATTAAAAGCTATTACAAGCACTAAACGCAATCACAATTAACTTAATAAACTGATGAAAACAATGAATCTATTAGAAGGGATAATTGCCATATGATTATTCCACAATAAAACGATTATATAACAATTGAAACTGAACTTAATAAGCAGATGAAAATTGTTAAACTATTAAACGGTTACTCATGCTTAAACTGTTATATAACTTCTATAATCATAGTTAAAATGGAACCATGTAAGTTGATACCCAACTATTTAAACAATAAGCTGGTAATTACACAACTAACACAATTAATTCACTAACATAACAATTAAACATTATTAGATCACTAACAATAACAGGTAATTATTATTAGATCACTAACATAAACAAATAAACCTTACTAAGTAGATAACCATTCTACCATTCATGCGGTCGTTAGCTTAACATGTTGTGCATCAATTACAACCATTATAATTAATTAACGCAGTCCTCGAGTTAGAAAGTTTATTGGGCTATGCAATCCCAATGATAATACAATAACATCATCAAATTGGGCAATATACACATAAAGTTTATCAACCCAGGAATTAAACATAGTTAGATACCAAATAATTAATTATAAAAACGCACAGATTTTAAGGCACCGTTTAATAACCTTAAAAACAACACAGTTTGTAACTTATCGCCAGTAGGTTAGACAAGCGAGAGTTGTGATTTCAAGATTACTTAGACTGAAGGTAATTATATCTTTGTAGTAAAACGACAAGGATCTCGGTGTAGTAAAAAAAAACGACTCGGTGAAAAAGAATAAAATCTATGTGTAATTAAGGAAAGGGATATTGAAAATCTCAGCACCTTTAAAACAAGAAACTCTGAGAAC
Source organism: Picea engelmannii (assembly GCA_009831015.1). Lineage (NCBI taxonomy): Eukaryota > Viridiplantae > Streptophyta > Pinopsida > Pinales > Pinaceae > Picea > Picea engelmannii. The sequence goes on along the minus strand of ML836948.1, from coordinate 18,487 downwards.
TTAATTTCCCAAGATAATAAATCTCGGAGTAAAATAAGCAAGGGATATAAAATCTGGGCACACCCAACCAATATTCTGTGAAATACAAAAAAAAAATTACACTTGCAATCTGTTCGAAAGGAAATTTTTCACAAACAATAGAATAATTAAATAACTAGAATGGCGGATTAGAAAAAAATAAAGTGGCCCAAGGATCTCGGAATTTTGCGGATAAAAAAACATACGAATCTCAAAGTAAGCAAACGAGGGGAAATGCCACTGGATTTAGAAAAAGGTTATGATAATGAATATTAAATTCGTTCCAGCCAATTACAAGTGGAAGGAGGAGAATGTAACGACTGATTCACTGAGGCAACGACAAAGGGGCGTCAGGAACTATAATCTCCACTAGCTTGAACCATCCCATCACTTAATGTTATATCCATTTTAATGTACTTATTTAAAATCATTTTCTTTATCGTATAATGAATTTGTATGGGTGAAGAAACAACATGAAGTGCGAATTTACAAAGACATTGTACGATAGCCCAATTCGTTCTATTGTTAAAAGCAGAAGAAAATGTCTTTTAATGAACTCCACTAGTCGCCCTCAATTTGGGTTTGGTGAACCATAGCAAGGAGGCTAGTGTCCGTGGAGTCATTGGGAAAAAAGTAAAGGGTGGTAGACCATCGCTCTGAGAGAAAAAACTCACCTTTATATACGCAATAGTAGCTCCAACCTTCAGGCTTGTTAGGATAGCCACGTCACAACTCAAGGCGTGGGTCGAGTGTACCAAGGCTCTAGGAAAATTTTAAACGAGTCGACCACTCAAGGTTGCCAATCCAATCGGGCAATAGGAACCCACCCTTTAGGAGCCTGATCCGCCTGACCAATACTTTGACTGTTGGAGACACCACTGCAGTTCACAATGCCGAGAGTAATTTATTGCAAGTAATGGTCAACGCAGAGAGAAGCGAATATGAAGAGGGTAGCAAAGGGGTAATCGATTTAAGAGACCTTGGCGGTGCATGATTTAAAATTGAAAACTCTCTCCCATAGAATTTCACAATAAAAATTTAGCTTTGAATGATGATATTACTCGACATGTTAATTGATGATGGTTAAGTTTACTTAAATTTGATTGGTTTATCAAATCGTGGGTCCACCATCTAATCAACTTTAAAGAAAAACTGAAGTTGTATACAATTAGATCACCATATTTTGATAAAAATGATTTTAACAATTACTCATTACACAATACACAGTCAAGATTGAATCCCTATTATTGATTTGTGCACTAAGGTTCAAGTGATTTGTGGGGGGGGGGGTTGTTCAATTAGTAACAGATCCCAAGAATATTTAAAACCACAATTCTTATTACGGTAAAAAAATTCTCAATACTAAACATAATAAAATATAAACATGTAATGCATCCAATATTGGCGAACCAAGAAGGCACAGAAACATAATTTAACTACCTTTCACCCAATTACACATGCGTATATTCACCAAGATAAATATTCAGATATAGAAAATGAACTAAAATTTTAACACAATGATGCATGCATGCTTTCGACGTTAGAGAGATGCATATACAGGGAATTTAACTACTATTCAATACAGAATATACACATGTGTACCGTAGCCAAATGTGAATTCTCTGAAGTCATTGTACTGCACGTGCTTCGTCCAGCTCCCGCTTGCCAACCGATGAGACCTTACCGGTACCTCCACACCAACGTTAGGGTTATTCGTCTTCCCCCTAAGCCCTCCAAGCCGCAAAGGGGCCAGGCACACATTACTAGAGAATACTATCTTCCAACTTGCCTCGAAAGGTCTAGCTACCACTCGTTACCAGAGCTGGGTATACCAACTCCCACAAGAGAAACTCAGTCAAGATAGAATTTCAACGTAACATTACGCAAGCCAGATGTGATCCATACTCCTCATCTGCCATCTTTTTTATAGAGTTTTCAAGTGATTAGTTTCTCAAACTCTCATTAGTTTCCTTTTTCATTTATCTAATTACGAAAAACATCCCCCGTACACATGTCGCCCGATCCCCTAGTTGCACTAGAAAATTAATTTATTAATTAATTAAATTTGCCTATTTCCCTCACCGACCTAAAAGCGTTCCTAAAAATGCTCCTCGGTGTCTCATTATTCCTTTACAATTCTTAAATGACTTACGCCTTACTTAAATCCTAGTTGAGTTCATAAATAAAAAGTTCCAAAGGCTAGATTCCTTACTAAGTTAGACATTCCCTTTTTTCTTTAAGTTTCCCCATTTCTTTAAGTTTCCCTTTTTCTTTAACTAACTACAAGATATGTTCTACCTCAGACTGTAAAATACCTTGATCCTCTCTAACTTCGCTCGATGCAATAAAAAATCATATCATTTCTTTCCCTAATTCTCTCCATGTACATCCTTTGGCTATCTAAAAGTTTAGGCAGCAAAACAAAGGTTTTTATAAACTAATACCCTATTGTCGATCATTCACTATTTTTCTCATATGTATCTCCGAAGTTGTTTTTGTTTATATTAAGTAATTAATATCCTGGGATTATTTGGGTTTGGAGAAGAAAAAAACAATAAATAATAAAAGGTTAGAAACCTAATCCATATATTTAAAATGTCGAAAATGCAATATCTTTCCTTTGATTCCCAATTTCATCACGAGACTCCACATCGTTCTTGAAATTTACAAGACATTTTTAACGGAGACTTTAGATGCAGTTGCAAACCTCTCTAAAATAATATAATCCTTCTAATACTCGAAGAGCTAGTTCCCAGTCTTCTCCCATGAAGAAATAACCCACGTCCAAAAAGATCTTTTGTTGTCCGATCTCCATAGCTTTGCAAGTCCATTTTAATTTGTTAACTCAATAGAGTGCTTTAGTCTAATTTTTCTTCAGAATTGTGTTTTCCACTTGAAGTTTAACTAGTAGTTCAATTTAACTTTGACAACTCTACATATAGAACAAGATTTTGTACTAGTTTTTCATGCTTTCATTTCTTAATTGTAATTCAAATTCAACTATCGGATTCTAATCCCTGAAATGTATAAGGTTCAATACCAAATTTACTAATATTTTATGTTATCGTCTTTTTTAATCCTAGGTAAATTTCAACTTCACAATTTTAATATTGAGAATGTGGTACCTAACGTCTCGAGCACAGTCGACTAGTGCTCTGCCTGGCGGTTATTCACCACTGCATGAATCCGATGGGCCTTGCCCAAATCTCCCACGGTAGTGGGTCTGACTGATCCAGATGCTATGGTCCTCTCAAGTGGGCAGTCACACTGGTAATGTGGCTCTCAGAATGTCCAACACCCTTTCTTCAGTCTAGTATTCCTGGTACCCGAAGTAGAAGTTGATGGCCCACCAACCTGGAACCCTGGTCTGTTCTGTTGAACATGCCTAAACTGTTGTTGTTGCGGTCGACGTTGTTGCTGGTATTGTGGTCCCCTGTAAGGAGTCCATTGTTGAGGTGTCGGTCGTCGTGGTGTAGTTTATGTGGATCCTCTCAGAGTGCCTCGAATTTGATGGTCCAAGATGCGGATTGGCTCCGCCGTGAGCGCACCCTCGTCTGATACTTGCAAGGAACTCATGTCAATAAAAGGTGTAGGATCACTAACATAATGTCTCAAAACAGATACGTGAAAAACATCGTGCATACGCCTCAAAGAATCAGGCAAGGCTAGTCAATAGGCCACGGGCCCCTTCTTTTCCACAATCTCGTAGGGTCCCATGAACCTAGGAGATAGTTTAGCACCCTTTCCAAACTTACTCGAACTCTTGTGCAGTTTCACCCACAAGAAAACTCGACCGCCAACTTCATAACTACGATCGACACGATGCGCATCAACATAATTCTTATGTCGATCCCGCGCTTCATTTATCCTTTGTCTTATGGTTTGAATTTGTTCTTCCATTTCTTCGATCACTTCTAGTACCACCAGGACCCTATCCTCAAGCTGATCCCAACTAAAAGGTGTCTGACACAGTCGCCCGTAAAGAAAATCGAAACGCACCATCTTAATGGTGCTTTGATAACTGTTGTTATATGAAAATTCTACCAGCGGCAAGAATTCTTCCCAACGCTTCTTTTGGTCCATCACGTACATACACAACATATCCTCCAAGATTTGGTTTGTTCATTTGGTCTACCTGTCTATCTCTCGGTGATATGTGGTACTAAAGTTAATTTGGGTTCCCAAGGCCTCTTGAAAGCTAGTCCAAAATCATCCTATAAACCCCGATCCTCAATTGAATGTAATCCTCTTAGGAACGCCATGCAACCTCACTATCTCGATGATGAAAACTCTAGCTATGTCAGGTGCATGATACATCATGCGCACAGAAATAAACTGAGCACTCTTCGTCAGAGTGTCGACTACCAAAAAAATCGAGTCATGTCTCCTCGTCGTCAGTGGAAATCCAACAATGAAATCCATCGAAATGACCTCCCATTTCGATTTTGGAATAGCCTGTGGCTGTAGTAATCCTGTCGTATGTCTATGTTCATCCTTCACCTACTGACATTCCAGACATCTTGCCACGTAGTTGACTATGTCTGCCTTCATTCCTTTCCAGAATAATAAGGGTTTAAGGCATGCCCTCATCTTTGTGACTCCAGGATGAGCCATGTACACTACTCTATGATCCTCGTTTAGGATCAAACTCCTCAAATCGTCATTGGGCGGTACGTAAATTCGACTTTTAAATCTCAATAATCCATCGTTGTGCACAGTAAATCCCTCAGATTTTGGTACCATCATTTTATTTTGTCTGATAAAATCCTGGACCTCTTTGTACCAGTCATCATCACACTATAAAGTTAGAATATTTTCACGTAGATTCGTCTGAAGAGGCATCACCAAAAATATGCATGGTCTCCGACTCAACGCATAACCCACTCTGTTCATTGTTCCTTTTATGTAAGTAATCTCGAAATCGTATTCGCTAAGCAATTCCAAACAACGCCTTTGTCGAGCGTTCAAGTCATTTTGCATAAAGATGTGATGTAAACCACAGTGGTCCGTTTATAGTTTGAATTTCCATCCAATCAGGTAGTGTCTCCAAACTCTCAAGGAATATGCAATGGCTAATAACTCCAAATTGTGCTTCGCATAGTTTCCTCATACCTTCTTAAATTTCTCAAGATGTAGGCGATCACTAGATCGTCTTGCATCAAGACTCCGCCTAAGCCTTCCTTGGATGCGTCAGTGCATACCAGGAATTCCCTGTCCATGTCAGGGACCTTTGGTATCAGTGTTGTCATCAACAACTCCTTGAACCTCCAAAATCCTTCCGCGCATTTCTCGATCCAAATAAACTTCTTGTTCTTCTTCTGCAATTTCGTAATCGGATTTGCTATCTTCGAAAAACCCTCGACGAAACGTTGATAGTACCCCGCTAAACCCATGAAGCTACGCACTTCTGGGACATTTGTCAGCGCAGGACATTCCGTAATAGCCTCGACCTTTTCTGGATACACAACGATACCTTCGTCGGAGATGACATGCCCTAAGTAGTGAATCTTTGATTGATAAAACGAGCATTTAGACAGTTTCCCATACAATTTGTTCTCTTGTAGACATTGTAGTACCAAGCGCCAGTGCTCGTCATGCTCCTCCATCGTCCGAGAATATATCAAAATATCGTCAATGAATACTTGGACGAAATTTTCCAAGTATTCACAAAATACCCCATTCATTAAGCTCATAAATACCCCTGGGGTGTTCGTCAGTCCAAACGGTAAAATAGTAAACTCATAATTTCCAAACCTCTTCTTAAAGGTGGTCTTAGGGATGTCGTCCTCCTTGATCCACAACTGGTGATACCTTGATCTCAAGTCGATCTTTGAAAAAATCATCGCGCCTTTCATCTGATCAAATAGATCATCAATCCTTGGCAATGGATATTGATTCTTGATCGTTTCCTTGTTCAATTGATGGTAGTCAACGTAGAGTCTCCACGACCCATCCTTCTTACGTATGAGAATAACAGGCACACCCCACAGTGACACACTTGGACGTATATGTCCTAGGTCCAAAAACTCCTTCAGCTGCATTTTCAACTCTTGTAACTTAGGGGTCGACATTCGATAAGGCGTTCTCACTATCGGTTCAGTTCCTCATTTTAGGTCGATGGTAAATTCTAATTCCCTCTCTAGCAACATCCCAGGTAACTCCTCGGGGAAGACATCCGCAAACTCTCGCACCACCGAAAGGTTTTCTAGACCTTCTACTACGCCCTTCTCGTTTAATGCAAGGATCGCATATAACTTACATCCCTTTCTTATGCTCTTCTGTAGCTGTAAGGAAGAGATGAACCTCGGGGAAACTCCCTCGGTCTGACCTACAATCACACATCTATGTCCCTCGTCGACCAAGCTCAATTGTTTCGTCTTACAATTGAGTATCGCCTCATGAGATTCCAACCAGTCCATACCGATCATGACATCATAAGATCCTAAGATCGTGACGTACAGGTTGGCCCTTGTGGCAAACTCTCCTAGGTTAAGGATACAACCCGTAACCTTCCCTCTAACCTTTTGTTTAGCTCCCGAATCTATTTATACAAAGATAAACTTGTCCTCTTTGACTTCCTTTACCTTAATTCTTTTTAGCGCTGCACCAGAAATAAAACTCTCTGTAGCACCTAGATCTATCAAAATACAAAGGCTTTGGTCAGCGACGGTACCTGACATCTCGAGCACAGTCGACTAGTGCTCTGCCTAGCGGTTATTCACCGTTGTATGAATCTGATGGGCCTTACCCAAATCTCCCACGGTAGTGGGTCTGACTGATCCAGATGCTCTGGTCCTCTCAACTGGGCAGTCACACTGGTAATGTGGCTCTCCACATGTCCAACACCCTTTCTTCAGTCCAGTATTCCTGGTACCCAAAGTAGAAGTTGATGGCCCACCGGCCTGGAACCCTGGTTTGTTCTGTTGAACATGCCTAAACTGTTGTTGTTGCGATCAACGTTGTTGTCGGTATTGTGGTCCCCTGTAAGGAGTCCGTTGTTGAGGTGCCAGTTGTCGTGGTGTAGTTTATGTGGATCCTCTCAGAGTGCCTCGATATCTGGTTGAATGTCTAGCTAATGTTTGATGTTGTTGCGCACCAAATGACACCTGTCCCATAGGTCTTGCTGGAGTCTTGCTCTAACCCCCGCTGATGAGCTCCTCCTCTGCTATGAGGGCCTTCTGGAAAACATCATGCAAGGTTTGAGGCATCATAATCCTCGCCTTTGCACGAATGTTGATGTTAATGTCAAACATGAACTTGTTGACCTTAAGTTTCTCGATATTCAGGTGCGGAGCATACCAAAGCAGCTCCATGAAACGGGCCTCGTTATCGGGAACCATATGACCGCCCTATCACAAGACGTTGAACTTGTTGAGCTGACGCTCAATGAATTCCTCAAATAGATACCTCTCCCGGAACAGTTCCTCAAGCAGTTCCCACGACACGTCTTTGACCGCCATGTTCAATTGCAGCAAGAGTGTCTTCCACCATAGAAGAGCGCTCCCCTTCAGTTGAAAGACCGCCATGCGGACCTTCATGTTGGAGGTATAGTCATGAAGGCAAATCACATCATCATATTTTGCAACCATGCCTCGACAGCTGCGTCATCCGGGGCACCAAAGAACTTGGGAAACTTGACCTTCCCGAGTTCTCAATGAATGTCACCAATGCCGACTGTGGCGCGCGATGGACCCTCAGGAGGTTCCGGTGCCCTGGCCTCATCTCTATCCAAACGATTGATCAATGCCTCAGACATCCTCTTAAAGGACCTAATCAATCACAACTACTTGTTCCTTCCCGACAACCTATTCGTCTCCCTGGGGGTTAGACCCCTTGGACGTGGATGTTATTGGAGACATCGCCTCTCCTCCCCTAACACCCTATCGTCTGCCTCTGCGACGTCCTCTAACCCTGATTAACTACACGAATACACATCAATTTAATTAGCGACATTATAATCAAATATCTAATCAAAGGAAGTCATAGTGATCCCAATTCGTGGGTCGAACCAGCTCTGATACCATATGTAACGACCCCCATCGTTATGACAACATGTCATGTGAAACTCGTACATATATTTTTATTTTTATTTTGTGTGGGAAAGTAATAACGACCATACATTCAAACATCGCAACACGACGACGAACACAACGCATGCAAATCACGCAACAAAGAACATAAGGACATAGCATACTAGCACATCATGTAGCAGGAAGCAACATACGACATTCAATTAGACGAAGAATAAAGATGACTACACGCCCGTCCTTTCCTGCAATGGTTAGGACCTCCAGGACACATAAGAAACACTCAAGCCTAGGTTCCCATTGATTTTGACCATTTAAGGTCTCAATGTTGGCAACTGTTATGAGGAACAAGGAGTTGTCTACATCCCACTTGACACAA
>ML836945.1:38692-85018 GCA_009831015.1 Picea engelmannii | reverse complement strand
AATGAACTTTGAAAGTTATGGGTCAACATCACTATGTATGACATCTCCAAATCAAATGTCAAAATTAGTTTCAATTCCATGGAATACTTACATGGACAATTCGTAATGCTTAGTGCTAATACATCTGTGTGGTATGTAAAGTGCAATTAAAAAATATATATATCCTCTATTACTTCATGTATTGTTTTGAATATTTTGGTATTCTATTAACATTATTCTATATCTTGTAGGTCTCAAACTAAAGGTAAGTATGCATGTCTAAGATGTGGTCCCAAAACAATATCTAGACAGTCAAGAAGTTGAGGAAAGGAGGTGTAGTGACTTGTACAATCATTTTGTTCATGGGAACCATAAGCTGGAAACAAATCATGAAGAATGATGCCTCAACTATGGAAAAAGGCATTTGAGAAGAATGAAGGATTCCATATTTTTTACTTGTTCTATTTTTTTTAATATATATATATATTTTCCATTTACTGTTAAAAATCTATATCCATTTATGTTTCCCAAAGATCATTAGGGTGGGATTCCACAAGGTATGAAATGAAACTCCATCCAATTTAGTCACTTTCCATACTATGCTTACCTACTAGTATTTCATTTGTTTGATACAACACATATTTGAAAGAATATCACAAAATGCTTATTGAAAATTTTAGATAGCAGGAATAAAAAAGACAAAATTGCTAAAGTTATTAGTGACATTGATGAAGTCATTGTAATGCAACATTTGACTCACTCTTATAGTGATGGACAATTGATCAATATTCCATGGTTATTAACATAACAATCGAGCAATGTTGTAAAAGAGGTTATATAGAAGTTTAAATTTCCCATTGGTTTTGCTTCGAACATAAATAATATATTAATGCAGAAATGTGATTTTAGTGGGGAAAAAACTCACATTTGGCTTACCTTTATTAAGGTTTGACATTTTCTAATATTTATCATCGTGTGATATATACATTATTGGTTAGTAATATATGTTTACTTATAATCCAAATTAAATGATAACACTTCCTTCCTTGGTACAATATATTCTACCTCTATCTCTCCCATACAAGTTCGAAAATAACATGAAGCATTATAAAATCAAGTTATATATGATATTGACAAGTACATGAGGTAAGTAAATATTATAATTGAAATGTTACTTGCTGACATTTGATTTACATACATTGTGTAATTTTGTGTTGACACATGTGATTTCTTTGTACCTTTAGTGGTAGTAATCTAAATAAATCCATAAAGAAAATATCAACTATTGGAAGAGAATAATTCCTAGACTAATGTGTGAAATGCAAAAGTATCTACCTCCGATATTTTTCAATGCACATGAACATTACCTCATGCACCCAGTTGAGGTTATTAAAGTATGTGGAACCATACACACAAAGTTAATGTGGTTGGTGGAGAGACAATTGAAGGAATTGAAGGATTTTTTTTAACAAAGATCATGTCCATAAGGCTATATGGTATATTAGTCCATGGTGTATATTAGTGACTATCTACCACAAGAAGTAGACAATATTAATCTGCCTCTACTTTGGGATATCAATTCCACCAAAAAACTTGAATGGGAGGTGTTGTTTGGGAAATATATATGGATACAAGTGAAAGGTATTTTCCTTTATTGTAATTACTATCTTCATACATATATTTTTAAGCTTTTTTGGTACCTAAATATAGATACTTTTTTCATCTATATAGTGAAGAGTGGGATGCAAAACATTTATACATTACAAATAATGTTGATTGGATGAAGGAATGGATGGAACAATGTAACCAAGTTTACCATAATTTATCAAAGAGTGGGATGGTGGAGTTGATTAGAAGAGATTATGTAGATAATGACACAAATTTGATACAAAAGGAAATTGATATAGCATTTGGTGCAAAAGATAGAAGGTAAGCATTTCCTATTTTAGTTTTTAATTCCCATTTTTGTGTTTTTTCTTCATCCCTAAAATTATCTTGTACATATATTTATCAATTCATGATAATGCATTTATGACATGTTGAGCATCTAGGTGAAACATCACAAAGATATATGGTACTTGTAACACACTCTACCTCTTAAACATTATTTGACTGGTGGGATGTCAAAATTTCTCTTCCCTACACAATTCTTGCTTAGGTTTTAACCCCGTTGATGGAAAACCTACTTGTTCGAGCCTTCCATTGGCTATATTCACAGTTGAAAACTGGGTTCCAGACCAATATAAGTGGCTTTCCCAAGCCCTCCAACCTTTTCCTTTTTACCACGCCTCTAGTCTGACATGGCTACCACGTGGACCTCTCCATGTTGCTAGTGCAACCTAGCAAGGAAGTTGTTTGTGTTAGTGTGGCGGTGACTTGTCATTAACATGACACAATACATATCAAAAGCCTAGGTAAACCCTCACCAGGGAAAACTCTATGAAAATTGAAGAATGAACTCGTTTAGATTGATGGTTCTATTTTAATCATGCGCAACTAATCGATGACTGGAAATGGGTTGGACTCTCCATATTCGGGATGTAGGTCAAGCGACCTCAACCCTTCCTTCCAAATGTTTCTTTCTGGCTACCTCAATCCTTCCATATCCGATGAATGCTATGGAGCTCATTCGACATATGGGATCTTCGCGGGTTCACCAACTATCTAGACAACTAAAAGGGGTTCTCCACAGAACCTGACAGATCCAATGGAAAAGAAACATGGCAGTCAATGGTCCAGATTCCTTTGGGACTTCCGAACTCACACAATAGTTAAATTTATTTCCCATCCTCATACAATCGTTCAACATGTGAGGTCCACTACAAATTATATGGCCCAAATCTAATCATATTGACTCCTCTGCAGATTAACGACCCACACCCACTCGAGATTTAGCTATCGAGAAATACCACCGCCTATGACCTTATGGTTTCTTTGAGAAATTATTTCCAAAATGGGGTCTCTGATAGATCTAATGGTCATCATAATCCCAGATATAACGATCAGGGTTTCCTTAGGATCTTAGATCAACTCGATAGTTAATGAGGTACACAAATCTGATATGGTTTTCTATCAGGTTGGGCCCACAGAAAGATCAACGACTTAGATCTCATCGGTCAAGAATCTAGGAATATCTATGGCTCTAGTCCATATGAAATTTCACCTTTGGGCTTTCTCCATTGGGAATTACTTTCATGCAATCCTCATGGTTTTCCCGGAACACTGCATTTCGACAGTCTAGCGAAATGATCCATGTCAAGATATATGGTCCATATCTCATCGGTCTGGTCTCTCGATGAATCAACGACTCTCATCAACTCAGAATAATATCATTAGAAATTTCACCATGGAAATGCTTGGGAGTTCCTCCAAACGAACCTCCTTTCGAAAGGGATTCCTCTAACACTCATATATCCAATGAACAATCATAATCAAATCTATGAATCAAATGACTAAATTACCCTTGAAGTTTTAAGTAAAAAAATCGAATAGGGTGTTAGCACTAGGAAATTTATTTGGGATGCATCAAATAAATGCCAAGGTAACCTACAAACCAAATTTAGGTTGGATTATGACCCTTCCAACCAAAGAGGGCTCTCTCAAACATGTAAAGACTAAAAATACTCAAAAAGATTTGGCAATGAGCACATAGAGGTCAAATTCTGCAATAGGACAGGTTTGTTTAGGTTTTTAAAAGGGTTGGTAGGATAAACAAGAGGAAGAAAACATTGGGAAATGGGGTCAAATCCTGAGATATACTATGAATATTAATATAGCTAATGTACTCCTGAGCGAACAGAGGCAAAGTAAGCATATTCTTCAGCAGTAAATAATATTCACATGATGGAAAGGCAGAAAAGAGAAAATCCCATTACAAATGAGAGCATCAAACAAAGTTGAATTCTCAATTGTAACTTTATAAGAAATAACATAAGGCTGACTACAATGAACATATCACTTAACAAAGAGTGAATTCTGGACCTGTAATCATTAAACACAACAACTGCATTAACCATATGAAAGGAGCATCTATCAAGGATGAATTCCAATCATGTACTCTTAGCTATGCTTAGAAGAAATAACATATGTGAAATGAATGTGAACTAGAGGAAAACACACTAAATAATACACCGTGATGAATCTCAACTATTAGAGAGCACTGTACTCCTGTATTAATTCATAAGGACATTATGAGAAATTTACACACAGTCCCTTCGCCTTCCTGGTTGAAAGTCCCCCCCCCCCTTCTCTACTCTTGTACAATGAAATATATAGCACTAAAGGTCCTTTCAACTCACAATTTCAAACTCCAACATCTTTCCCAAAATAGAAACAATTACAAATAGAACATGACATGTTTTAACTGATCTTCTGCTTTTTAGGAGAAAAAATAGGCTTCAAAACGCCACCTGTAATTCTCAAACCGTAACAACTATGTAAAATATGAGAGATATTTTTGTAGATAATCTCATTCTAAAGAAATACCTCTCTTAGTTTCTTGAAATTCATCTCTAGCTGGACGGAATACATGTCACAAAAACATGTCTCAAATAGGAAATCATGAAACTGAAAAATAAGGCTCCAAGATTCCTTTGAATCTCCCAATCCGTGACACCTGTGTGAAAAATGAACAAGGTTAATGTTCTTGGGTCCGTGCTTGAGAATAACCTCCTTTGACTTTTGAAACTTCATTCCGGTTCACTTGGAAATCGTCCTGTAAATCTTCTTTTCTCCTCAATTGCTGCGGAAACTGACTGCCACATTCTCTTTGAAATGCCACTTGTACTTTTTCAAATCTAATTTTATTTATCCATATTCTCCTTAAATATTTGGGAATAATATATTTAAATAAAAATTATTCCCAAATATTTTTTATCCTGTACAATTACATTTCCATAATTTAATTCAGGCCCGTGGTTTTGAAAAACCATTTATTGCTTGTTTCCCGTGGTTTTGAAAACCATGTCTTGTTTTGCCCAATAAATATTTACCATTTCACTGTGAAAGCTATTTACTGGTTTGTTTCCCGTGGTTTTGAAAACCATGTCTTGGAAACCATTTTGGCAAACTATGAAGATATCCCTTGATCTTTCCCTTTTACTTATGTAAAAAATTTGGATAAACAATTATCCAAATCTTTAGTTCACGTACATTTTCCCATTCAAAAACATTTATTTCTCTGGTGTAAAATTTAATTTTTAGATCTGTAAAAAAATTTCACCGTGAGGAAGAAGAAGAATTTCTTTATGGCGTTGGAAACTCCATGATTTGTTTTGAAACACATCAAACCATACGTTGATGAACCAAACCAATATATCAAACCAATATATCAAATTGTAATGGTATTGCAGAACTTGGGAAGAGTGGTTTTAATCCACTCCACTCCATCTCCAACAATGCATTATGTAATAACACGTACCCCAACAGTGAAACAATGGTTTGGATTGCAGAACCACTTCAAAAAATGATCCCATGATCACTTTCAACCTCCACAATGGATATGCGCCCTCCATCCACCCTTGACTTTTCAACATTAAATATTGAGATTTGTGCCCATGACTTGACGTGAATTATTTTGGATTAAATATTAATATAAAAATATTTATATTAATAATTTATAAACTTTTTTCCATTTTTCTAAGGACTTTGGGCCTCTGAGGTTCATCACATGAATTTGTGGATAGGATAAGGGAGCTTAAGCTTAATAAAAGTAATATTTTTAGTTTTCAATGGGAATATGATAATAAGGGTAAAAATGAATGAAGTGATGGGACCAAGGAATTTAGATAAGCATTAAGGATAGATATAGGTTTGGGATATTTGCCAATTTTGACTCATGGAGAACATGATTATTTCGGATGATTAGTCGAGTGAAGGTTTTAGGTGATGGGATTTTGACAGAGCTGTTGAAAAAGTTTTAAAATATTAGTGGAAAGATAGAACAAGGACAAGATGCTTTGGAAAAATTAATACAAATTAGCATGTGATAACATAGGGGTACAAGGCGATTCTGTGTGAATAATCTCTTATCCTTCCTTGTATTGTTTGCAAAGATTTATCCCCGAATCCTCAAACCTTTTTCCCACATCCTTAGTACTTAGGTTGCTCTTCACAACAACCTCGAAAGTGAATATTTTCTCATCCTGTAAATTTCCCATTCAAGGCTTGGGGAAAACACAAGGTTACATGCCCTTCTTATCTAGGCCTTCCAAACATACTCACAATAGATAATAAACCCACTTGGAAAGGGCCTCATTATACAAATAGGACTCATACTTTAACATTCATTCAGAATGTTAAAACTTCCTTTAAGAACAAATGCAAATATTTCATATTCATTAAGAAATAATTCCCAATTACATCTAGAAACACTTATCTATTTTAGGTCAACTCAAACCTACCAATTGAATGAGGGTGAATGCCTTTCAACCCAACCATACGCTCTGTTGAGCCTTTTCTTTCTACATAAAGCCAGCCCCATGCTAGGCCATGATACCACAAGGGTACTCTCATAGGTTGGCCCTCAGGTTCGGGGTCTAAACGTGAAGGTTACTCTCATTCACTAATTGGAAGCAAAAAAAATCCCCTATCCCTACCGATTCCAAGGCCACCACGAGCTTACCAGGCTCCTTCTTAACTAGATTTCCTTTACTAAAGGAAGTCCTTTCACTGCTATATAGTCCCTCAATGCCCTCCCCTTACCAGTGCTAGTTTCTTTCCAGCAAGCACCAACTCATGACCCTCTCTAATCTAGTTCGGGTTTGGTTATTCTCTGTTCCAGATTGACCATCCATTCCTTGGGTGAGCTTTCTGTTTTCCTCACAGGAAATTCCTAGTTTTCCTTTGCTCAACTCGCGCGTGTGCTCTGTTCACGCTAGTGTTCATTTCCTTTCTTTAGTGTGCATACTTTTCTCGACTGCCCTCGTCTCTCTCCCCAATCCCCCAATCTGGAGCATTTCTCTACCTCAGGTTCCTTAGATTTCTTATGTCATAAGCAACATTAGTGGTCAAGCTCCCAAATAGAAGGGGCACCATAATACTCCTAGTTGATAGCTTCAACAAACCTAACCATTCTTTTGTGTACACTTATGAAGGCATGCATAACTGCCCCAACTTTCGGGTCTAATTTCCATTAACGAGATTTCTTGTGAATAGGGAAAGACAATGTAATTTGGGAAAATTTGGTCATTCAAGGTCATTTTAGGTGGAGGTTGGATTTCTTGGGTAAGTAAGACAATTCTCAATTCCCCCCTCACCAATTCCCTCTTGTGGTATGAAGGCCAACATTACAAGGCTTCCCCTTCATTCAGTTGGTTTGTAATTTCATTAAATATAAAACACAATTACAATGTTCATCAATTACAATCATGAAGTCTTAATCATAATTACATATTTGGGGGAAATCAAGGTGTTACATTCCCCTCCCCCTTAAAGGAAGCAATGTATTTGGTGTTTTTGCACCATATACATATTTTTATACAAAGAACAAAAATGGGTATTCCATCCTCATGGCATCCTCCAATTCCCATGTGGCCTCATATGCTCCAAAGTGTTTCCATTACACCTTGACCTGCATGAAAAATTGGTTCCAAAGCAATGTCTCTCTCCTATCTAGGATTCATGGAGGCTCAGGATGGAATTCTCCCTCTAGTTCCACCTATATCACAACCCAATCAATACTGTGATTATAATCATGAATACACTTGTTAAGTAAAGATACATGGAACACATTGTGAGATTTAATAGTAGGTGGTAGAGCAAGTCAGTATGCTACTGGTCCCACTATTTATAGTACTTCAAATGGTCCACAATAGCGGGATGCTAGATTGGCACAAGTTCCCATTCTTAGGGAGATCCTCTTGGGATTCACCCCGATATACACGGTCTCCCACCTTGACCTCCTTGTGAGTTCTTTTTATATTAGCATAACTCTTTTGTTTGTCCCAAACCACCTTCATATTTTGCTTAATTATGATCACTTCCTGCTCCATCTCCTTCAACAGGTCCATTCCAAGTGTGATCTTGTCTACTATATTGTCCCAACTAAACAAAATTCTGCACTTTCTACCATATAGATCTTCAAATGGGATTATTTTTAGTGATTATTGGTAGCCATTATTGTAGGCAAATTCTACAAAGGGTAGATATTCTTCCCATTGCTTGGGATAATGCATAACATGCATCCTTAACATATCTTCCAACACTCTATTTACTCTCTCGGTCTATTCATTTCTTTGGGGATGGTAGGTTGTGTTGAATGCTAACTATGTTCCAAAGCCCGCAAATAGGCTTTTCCATAAATTCAAAATGATTTTAGCATTCTGATATAGAATAATGGTCTTGGGCATACCATGCAATCTAAAATTTTCCTTTATAAAAGCATCAACAACATATGTATCTTTATAAGTGGACTTGATTGGAATAAAATGAGATTCCTTTCTCAGTTTATCCACCACCACCATGATTGCATCATGTTGCCTGGTTGTTCTTGGAAACCCTATGATAAAGTCCATGGAGATAATATCTCATTTCCATTCTTGAATTTGCACTGATTGCAACAATCTTGTTGGGTATTTGTGCTCAACCTTGACTTGTTGGCACTTTAGGAAGTTAGAAATATACTCTGCAACGTCCTTTTTCATCCTTGGCCAATAATACAATTGTCTTATTATTGTTATCATCTTTTGATAATTATCATGACTTGTATACTGTCTCTTGTGAAATTAATCCATTATGAGGTTTTTTAGATCTGCCGAGTCAGGTATATATAGCCTATTTTTGTACATCAACAAATCATCTACTGTGAGCTGGTATCCCTCATAATTTTTCCTTTTGGGTTCTTCCTGCAAGATTTCTTTCACTAGATTAAAGTGTTCATCACTTTGTAAGAGAATTTTGATTCTCTGTTTGAGATTAGATTCACACACTCTTGCTGATGCTAAGTTTATTGTTTGTACACTTCGACTGAGTGCATCTGCCACTCAATTTTCCTTCCCTTTTGTATGCTTGATTTCATAATCAAACTCACTGATTAGTGCCATCCACCTGACTTATCTGGAATTTAACCGTGGCTGGTCAAATAGGTATTTTAGTCCACAATGATCTTTCATCAAGACAAATCTCCTTGCAAGCAAGTAATGCCTCCACATTTTTAAAGCATGCACAATGACTACAAGCTCCAAGTCATGAGTCACATAACATTGTTGGTGCTCATTTAATTTCCTTGATTCATAGAAAATCACATGTCCTTCTTTCATGAGAACTCCACCAAGTCCTTCCTTACAAGCATCAGTGCAGACTAGGAAATATTTTTCAAGGTCTGCGATTTTTAGGATAGGGGCATTAGTTAATAGGTGTTTCAGTTGTTGAAAGTTAGTCTCACACTCTGCTAACCATACAAACTTCACCCCTTTTCTCTACAATGAGGTGATGGGATGACCAATCTTGGAAAATTCCCTAATAAACCTCATGTAGTATCTAGATAATCCTATAAATGATCTTACTTAAGATACATTCCTAGGAGCTGGCCAATCTATGATTTCCTTAATTGTTTCTAGATCAACAACCACTCCATCCTTGGAAATTATGTGACCCAAATATTGGATCTTCCTCTGAAATAAGTCACACTTAATAAATTTAGCATACAACTAGTGATCTCTTAACACCTGTAGCACGAACCTAAGATTCTCTTCATGCTCTTCCTTGGTATTGGAATATACCAGGATATCATCAATGAATACAAGGATAAAATTTTCCAAATACTTGTTGATTATGTTGTTCATTAAACACATAAAGGTGGCTGGTGCGTTGGTAAGCCCAAAAGGCACCACCACAAACTCATAGTTCCAATACCTCTTTCTAAAAGTTGTCTTGTGTATGTCTTCATCCTTAATTATGACTTGGTGATATCCATATCTCAAGTGTGTTTTAGAGAATATTGTAGCTTCTCTGAGATGATAAAAAATATCGCCAATCCTTGGTAGTGGGTACTTGTTCTTGATTGTCATCTTGTTCAACTATCGATAATCGACACACAACCACAAGGTACCATATTTCTTCTTTATGAACAATGCTAGTGCTCCCCTGGGGACCCGCTTGACCTGATATATCCCTTATCCATCATCTCTTTTAATTACACTTTTAACTCCACTAGCCCTGGTGTACTCATCTATAGGGAACTTTAGATGCCAGTATCGCTCCTAGTACTAGGTCTATGGAAAAATATATATCTCATTTAAGAGGAAGTCCAAGTACCTCCTCTAGAAATACATCTTCAAATTCGAGCAACAATGGGTGATCCTCAATCTCTAGCTTTCTATTCTCTGCTGCATTTAACACTTATATTGCATACAAGGAACACCCTTTTCGACTGAATTTATTGAGTTGCAGTGCTGATATTTTCCTCATCGATACATGATTTTGGATGCCCTATAACACCCTCCTATTTCTTTCACTATCTTCACATTATAAGGTTTTGTTATAGCAGTCCAATGTTTCTTTATGGATATCCATACAGTCCATGCTTATCAGCACATCGTATGACCCCAATGGTAGGATATTTAAGGTTGCTTGTGCATGCAGTCCATTCATTTCAATTGTGCATGCTTAAATCATTTATTCCACCTTCCACTTAGTTCTTGTGGCTAGTTGAACTAACCATGATTTTGCATGTTTTTTCCTCTGTAAGGCACATGCTTCAACAAATTGGGGTGAAATATAGCTAAGGTTAGATCCAGGGTCAATCAAAATGGAAATGGGTTGTTTGGAAATTATACCTTCCATCTCTACCACTAAATCTTGGTGGTCTACTCTTCGATTCTCGATGACTAGATAAATTCATGGCACATTCTTGACCACATCATTAACGATAGTAGCCTCTTGAACATTGTAAATTCTCTTGATGTCATTGTGATGGACCCGACCCCAAGTTGGGCCACGCCAATCCAAAAATCTATCCAAGAACGCTCTGATACCACTTTGTGATGGACCTCCAATCCAATATGGTACACATGAAGGCCACACGGCCTAAATTTGTTTTTTCTCTTATTGTCTGTCACGATAGACTACAAAATCTTGGAACTCTTAATCAAGACAATTCTATTACAATATTATAATGTGCCCAGTCTCGGGCTAGGTTACACCACACCAATAATCAACCTGTATCCTAGTAAATTGATTCATAATCTTAGGACTCTCCTCATCTCTTGAATCTGTTTAATGATCATTAAGTACCCATCCAACAACAAGTTGGATCACGAAAGTAACAAGACTCCTCTCAAGTCTTGAGATCGATCTCTGCTAATATTTAATAGATCAAGAAGCATGCAATAATAAAATATAGTAAATACAATATCCAAGAAACAATCTAACTTTAAAAGAAAGATATATCGTGCCATGCACAACCATAACCAACAAACGAGACACATTAAAATTCTTTTCTAAGAGATGACAATTAATACACAAGATAATTACATATATAGACAGAGAAACACATGACAAAGAGAGAGTACTTATCTCAAGACAACAATCACCAAATGGATGGAG
This sequence comes from Picea engelmannii, assembly GCA_009831015.1. Lineage (NCBI taxonomy): Eukaryota > Viridiplantae > Streptophyta > Pinopsida > Pinales > Pinaceae > Picea > Picea engelmannii. The sequence goes on along the minus strand of ML836945.1, from coordinate 73,495 downwards.
ACCAAGGACGTTCCACCCAACCATAGACACTGCTGTTCCAAGTCTCTACAATAGGTCACCACAGAGCTAGGGCTATGAATCCACAAGGATGGGTTCTAGAGAACACTCATCTTCCCAAACTAGTCAACACTCAAGCTCTCACAGGTTTCTTAACACACACATAGCAATCCAAAGTATACCATCTCTCTTCTCTCTAGCCTGCACAACCTAAGAGCATGGACCCCCTTCTCTGCCACACAGTCCCTCAGGATTTCCATCTCCTTCCAGGGCTCCAATGATTTTGGTCAAGAATATCCATGCTGGGACTCTCAGGAATCACAGTTGTGATCAATATTAATACATGTCAATGCCTCTCATGCACACATGCATCATTCCATGCATGGATAGAATATGCCAACAAATTATTACCGCCAACAAAAATGGCCTCATTATTCAACATCTCATTCTCATGTTCCCCACCAAGAACAAGGATAATGAATCTCTCCCCCCTCAAAAGTAATAAGACCACACACCCCTCGAAGATCACCCAATCCTCTAAAAAATGGGTTTGTTTTCTTGAAGTCAAGAACCACATGGCATTCTCCCCAAGAAGCTCATGTAACAAATTCTATCTTTCTAAATTCCAAGATGGGTAAAATAAAATGTAATATAAGAACTTATCCCTTTTATCCCCCTCACTCATGGAACCATATCCCCCTATATATTGTCCTTGTATGTCTTGCAACCAATGATGCATTTTATTATTGAAATGTTCAAATTATTACACTCTTTAGGTTCTCTGGCCTTTCAACTTTACATGCACTCTAGCCTAAACATACTGACTCACTAGCCTAAGTATCATGTATACAAATGCATTATTAATTTGGGGATTCAAAACTGGGGTATTACATTCCCCTCCCCCTTATTTTTGCATTGTTCTTAGTGCATATACCGATTAGAAATCAAAATTTCAAAATTCTTCAAAAATTCGCGGGTACTCTGCTCACATGACATCTTCATGCTCCTAAGTAGCATCTTCAGGATCGTATCAGGTCCATTGGAATTTTACCATTTCTATGGATCGATTCCAAAGAATTTTGAATTTTCTGTCCACTATGTGCACCGATTGGACTTGAAAATCTCCTTTTGGCTCCACCTGAATCAAATTCCAATCAATAACATGGTTAGGATCATTGATCAAGATCTGGACTAGGGGTCAAAATTTAGCCCAAAAATAAAAGTGTTCATAATCGCTTCAAAATGGACATGTGCATAGGCCTCGTCCTCACGAACCCAACACACTTAGAATAGGTTCAAACAAACATTAGATGAGTGATATATCACGTTCTGTTCGATTTTCCAAACAGACAAAAAATTTGCTGACTGTACAGTCCGTACAGCTGATGTGGCAAGGCCATACAACTGACGTGTCAATGTTGAGTTGGCATACTTTGACATGGCAAGTGTTGATTTGGTAGATGCGAGGGCGAATCATATTTCGACACATGGAATCTTGTTGGAAAATGGTATGGTGCCACGTGGCCCAGGTGTGGGCTGCCACATGGCACCTTGGTTATGGTGTTTAAAAATTATTTTGGAGTCCGTGGGGATCGAACCCCGGACCTCCCACACTATGCAAAGTCTTGGAAAAGGTTGGGATGACAACTATATAATGTTTCAGATTATTAGTGCTTACTATATAATGTTTGGGATCAAACCCCAGACCTCCCACGTATTAGTGCTTACTATATAATGTTTCAGATTATTTTTAAATTCGCTCTATAGTAAGATTCGGCGGGGTCCGGGCTGGGGCTTAGCCCTAGCCCCCGGTTGTATGGCATTACATGTGACCCTAACCCACGCCTGGGATTGGCGCGTGAATTTTCAAACAATTAGTTCCACGTGCCGAAACTTGGTGCCTCCAGGTTTGATGTTGCTAATGGTGCCCATAATTCGTGCTGAGACGTGGCCATATGCCCCCCCATGCGTCCAACACCTTCGCGAATTGGGGGCTAGGTCCGCTAACCGTGCGACAATTTGGTGTGATTTGTGGAAACGTCGCACATGCTGGGTTTAGGCATGGGAAACGCCCAGAAGCTAGGTTACTCACACAAGAGTGTGTTTTGGCGAACCAGAGACAACAAGCTTGAAGGAGAAAAATGGTAGGAGGCCTATCTTCTTCATTTTTTGGCCAAATGAGGTGCCGAAAAAGCCCAAATAGGGGTTTTTGGATGTTCTGAATCCATTGGCACAGTTTTCAAAGGAATTTGGAGACTTATTTTGTAGGTTTTTCTACATTGAAGTTTCAAAGAGCTCTAGGGAGCTAAGGGTCACCATTGAAGGAGGCCATGCCCAGGGGAGCCAAAGTCCATTTTTAGTGATTGAATAGTCATTATTGACTAATTGATATGCTATGAACTCATTGGGACAGGTTTCATAGGAATTTGAGGAATTCTACAGGTGTTTTTTCCACATTGAAGCTTAGGGAAGCTCAAGGCCACCAGTAGAAGAGGTCATGCCCAGATGAGCCATGGTCTGTTTTCAGAGATCCAATAGTCATTTTTGGGGTTTTTATGTATTTTGAATAGAATGGTACAATCATTAAACCCATTGGAGTTGAGAATAATCTTGTAAAATAATTTTAGACAAACTAATCCCATAGAGCCTAGTCCATTGATGGAGGCTCAAGGAGATGTATCCCAGTTGGGGGTGAACTCCTTTATCATGTTGTTATTGTTGTGAGTTTTCTGGTTATTATTTGCTGCAAATGATGTTTTCTATTGTATTTATTTAAAACAACATATTTAACCTTTTAAAAACTACACACATAAACACCTAAAAGAAGCCTAAACTTCACACATAAATCCTCTTGCACAACTAAGACATTGAGCAAGGTCCTGAAGTTTATTTTAATGGAGTAGAGAGTGCTTGCATAGAAAAACAAGTCAGCCCCCTATTTTAAGATCAATCATGTACATAATTTTTCATAAAAGAGACATGAAATACATTATTCACATTCATGGAAGCAGGCAATACAAGCAGGTATGCAACTGGCCCTATTCTGTCAAAAATCTCAAATGGACCACAGGATCTGGCTACTAGCTTTATACAACTGCCCATATTTAATGAACTCTTCTTGGGATTCACTTTCAAAAGAACATGCTCTCCCACTTTAAATTCTCTAGATATACTGCTTTTATTTGCATAAATTTTCTGTCCATCTTGTGTTGCCTTCAAATTCTACTTAATTTTAACCATCTGGTCTTCCATATCCTTGAGAAACTCTAGCCCAAGTACTACTATGTCTACTGGGTTGTCCCAACTTACTGGAGTATTACATTTTCTACCATAAAAAGCTTCAAATGGACTCATCTTTAATGAACCTTGATACCCATTATTATAGACAAACTCAACCAAATGCAAGTAATCTTCCCACTTAGATCGCTTATCCATCACATACAATCTCAACATGTCTTCAATCACTTGGTTGACTCTCTCTGTATGCCCACCTGACTGTGGATGATATGTTGTGCTAAAGTTCATATTTGTAATAAATCCTTTAAATAATCCCCTCTAGAAATTTGAAGTAAACTTAATGTCTCTATCATAAAACCTTAGGTATCCCATGCAACGTGGCAATTTCCTTCATGGAAATTTCTGCAATATTAGTTGTTGTATGCGTCATATTTACATGTAGAGAATGAGTAGCCTTTGTCAATTTATCAACCACTACCATTATTGAATCATGTTTCCTTGCTGTCCTATGAAACTTAGCTATAAAATCAATGGTTACCACTTTCCATTTCTTCTTTGGAATTGGTAATGGTTGTAGCAAACCCACTGGGTGTCTATGCTTATCCTTCACTCTCTGAAATTCCATACATATGGAAATGCAATCATCAACATCCTTCTTCATCCTTGTCCAAAATAATTGGCTTCTTACTGCTGCAATTGTTTTCTGGTAACTGGGATGTTCGACATATGTAACATTATGCATTTCTTTTAATACCGGATTCCTAAGTTCTCCAGGACTAGGAACATAAATTCTGTTCTTATGCATAAGTAATCCATCTTCCTTAATATCATATTCTTTAATTCTCTATTGTACATTTTCCTATTGTAGGATTTCTTTTGCTTGTAGGTAATGCTGATCTGTAGCAACAATGTCCAAAATTTTGTTCTTCAGCTCTGATTGATGCATACTAATGGCTGTAGCATGCATGAGATGTACTCTTCTGCTGAATGCATCAACAAATTTATTTTCTTTTCCTTTGATATGCTTGATATCAAAGTCATATTCACTTAAAAATTCCAACCATGTTGTTTTCCTAGCATTCAAGGTTGGTTGTTCAAAAATATATTTCAAGCCACTATGGTCTATTCTTAATTCAAATCTCTTTCCCATGAGATAATGCCTCCACATTTTCAATGCATTAACTATGGTAGCAAGCTACAAATCATGCGTGGCATAATTCCTTTCACGTTTTTTAATATTCCTAGACTCATAATTGATGACATAACTATTATGAGTGAGGACTCCACCAAGTCCTTGCATGCATATGTACATACCACAAAGCTTTCATTTGGGTCAACAATCTTTAAAATAAGTGCATTGGTAAGTAATTCTTTCAGTAGGTAAGTAATTCCCTTCTTTTGTAAAGAAGTGATAGGATGATCAATATTAGAGAATCGTTTTATGAATCTCCGGTAGTATCCAACTAATCCCACAAAGGATCTAACTTTTGAAACATTTCTCGGTGTTGGCCATCCTCTTATGGATTCAATCTTTTCTAGATCTACTACTAGACCTTCCTCTGAGATAATGTTCCCCAAATAATGGATCTTTTCTTGGTAAATAGAACACTTTCTTAGGTTGGCATAAAGCTGATGCTCCCTTAGTACTTGTGGTACCAATCTCAAGTGATGTTCATGGTTTTTCTCTTTCTTAGAATAGATAAGTATTCCATCCAAGCAAACAATGACAAACTTATCCAGATAATTTCTGAATATTCCATTCATTAAGCACATGAAGGCAATTGGTGCATTGGTTAGTCCAAATGGCAGTACCACAAATTCATAATGTCCATACCTGGTTCTAAGGCTATCTTACTAATGTCTTCTTCCTTTATTCTTACCTAATGGTATCCTAATCTTAGGTATATCTTTGAAAATGTCTTTTCTCCTCTTAGCTGACAAACTCAATGTTCCATCCTTATTTTTGACAAAGGGTATTGGTGCTCCCCAAGGTGAAAAACTTGGGCGTATGTACCCTTTCTTCAACAATTCCTCCAACTACATTTGTAGTTCTTTTAATTCTAGTGTACTCATTCTATAAGGAGTTTTTTATACATGGGAAACTCCCGATACTAAATCAATAGAGAAATCTATCTCCCTTTTAGGTGGAAATCTAGGTATGTCCTTGAATACGTCTTCAAATTCTTGTCATACTAAAAAAATATTTAAGGCTTGGTCCTTTAGTCTTTTTTGGCTCCTACACATAAGCTGCATACAATTGACATCCTTTCCTAAAAAATTTCTTCAACTATAAGGATGAAATCTCTCTTATGGAGACAGGTCTTGGAATTCCTCTCATAATGCTCTATTTTCCTTCTTCACGAAGACATGTAAATGTCTTGTCATGACAATTTAGAATAGATTTATGTTGGTCCAACCAATCCACTCCTATTAAGATATGATATGATCATAATGGGATTATATTCATATCAACATTAGTACTCACTCCATTCATGTCTATGGAACAACTTTTAACAGTCTCATTGATCCTTCTTTTGGTTCTAATGGCTAGTTGAACCAAACTTGATTTTTCAAGATTACTTTTCTCCAAATGTAATCTGTCCACTATTTTAGGATCAATGTAGAAATGGATTTCTTTTGAATCAATTACAATATTAACAGGATGATTAATGATATTACCTTCCACTTTGATCATATGGGATTGGTATCCTGCTTGTTGATCTTCTAAAGATGTGTATATTTGTGGAATACTTCTGCCCATGTCTTCTACTATTGTAGCCTCTTGGGTGTTGTGCATGGTCTTCATTCTCTCTCCTCTGTGAGTGAAATCCTTGTACAAATGATATTCTTTGCATCCCCAACATTGGATTGGTGGTATTCCCCTTTTCCCAAAGGAATCTTCTCTCTTAGATTCTTCCTTAGTAAGATGATCTTGCTGATTTTTATTAGGATCGTTTCTATTGAAAGTAGGTTTGAATATTTTCCTTCTCTGATCAGATTTCTCTTTCTTCTTATCCCTCCAATACTTCTACAAATATTCTCTTCCCTTTCCTTGTTCATACAGGTAATTAGTCTTCATGATGGTCTCAGTTAGAGTCCTGGGCTCATCATATTGAATCTTTTCTTTATAAAAGGATGGAAGTCCACTCAAGAACCTCTATATTTTCAACTTCTAATCCTTTATAAACCCTACATACTTCAACAATCCTAAAAACTTATTTTCATATTCTGCCATGGTCATGCTTCCTAATCTGATTTCAAAGAACTCTTTCATTTTCTTGTCATATAAATGCTCTTAAAGATACTCATTCTGGAAATATCTCTTGAATTGCTTCCAAGTGATCCTTTTCGCATCAATGTGTTCAACTTGCTTAAGTTGATCCCACCATGCAACATCATTTCCATACAAATGGTATGTGGAAATCCTTGTTTCAATATTATATGAATATTTGTGCAATTGAAAATGCTTCATGATTCCCAACAACCATGCTTTAACATCTTCTTTTTCTCTTTCACCATCAAAGGATGGTGGCTTAATCTTCCTCAACTCTCCCTCTAAATTGTCCAATTCATGCCTTCTTCTTTGGTTCCTAACATGAGACACTTTTGGACTTCTTATGGAATCTTCAGATGCATAAAACTTCCTTGCTGAGTAAGGAGGTGAGAGATGTCCATGAGCTCTTCCAATACTTCTTAAATGACCAAATATTCTGTAGTTATCTCTTCTTTCATGATGTCAACCATCTTCCTCTTGTCTTGAGCATGATCCATTCCTTGCATGACTATGCAACCTATTTAATCTTTGCATCACTTGAGAATTTATTTGATTTTTCTGTCTTATTAGCTTCTTGTTATATGCTTTGTAACTCTACATTTCTATCTTCAAGCTTCTCATAGTCTCTAATAATGTTTCTTGATCCTCTCTACTTCTGTGCCCATTTGATTCTGTTTTTGCATTACCAAAACTGGTGTTCTGACCTTTGTATTATTTCTTATGAATAAATTCCCCCTCTCCTTCTTCTATGTCCCAAATCTACATTCTTTTCTTCAACCGATCTGTTATATATCCCTTAACTCTGCAAAATATGCAAGGAACCATTTTGTTAGAATTATGCATATTATCAAAATTTGTCAAATTATTTTACAAGTCCCTTTTCTGCTTAATTCGTGAAGAAATATATCCTATTTCTTCCAATTCTAATGATTCCAAGTTGTTTTTCTCTGAACCAACTTTCCAATGACTATTCTCTTGCTCAATTATGAGTCTTGATCAGGAAGTTGTGGATAGTTAAAGCAACGAAGCAAATATCCATTAACGTAGCTTCAATGCTCAACATCCATTCATTTGGATTAAATCTAGGCTGTTAATCTATCTTGATGTATTCATCATGGGTCTGAGGTATTTTCCTTCATCCTTCTTTGAACTCCATAATGCACTTCAAGTTCCATCACACACACTTTGCACCCATACTTAGAAAATTTTCTAAGTATTCCATCATGATTCTATGAGATATCCTGAGTCATCGGATCACTTGCCTCTTGTCCAATCTATGACATGTGGCGATCTCCTAGAAATCTGATTTGTGACATGTGGCATCCCCCCTGGGATGTATGATTGACTCTTTAAACTCATTCAATTTCTAGATCTCACTGTGGGAGATGGTGTATGGTACCTGAACGAATCTTATATCCATGACCCCGTCCGTCCGACCAATTATTGACACTTAGCCATTTTTCATATTTCACTGCACTCCTCGACATATTTTACACTTAGTTGACTTTCAAGATTTTTCCATGGGTCCGCAGGGCTACCTCATTTCTTCACATACCCTCGATTCTCCGCCATGCTCGTCACCTCCGCAACATCTTAGGACTTAGCCAATTTTACACATATTACTGCGGGTTCATCGGTTGCGGGTATAAAACCCTTCTTCACATACCCCCAATTCTCTGTTTTGTTCATCACCTCTGTGATGTCTTAGGACTTAGCCGATTTTCCACATTTTATCATAGGTAAATGGGTTGCGGGTGTACAACCCTTCTTCACATACCCCCGATTCTCTGTTGTGTTCATCACCTCCATGATGTATTAGGACTTAGCCAATTTCAATATCTTCAAGTGAAGACGTTGCCATCGAGGTGCCCTCCACATGGGCTTTCGCTGATGTGGCATTCATTTGAAATTACACGTGGAATTGATGAGGTTTCTATCGTGGTGTTGACGTGGTTGAGTAGGCCCACCGAGCATCGAGCCCTACTATTTTGATGTTAACTGTTGATCTCCAGAGATCAATGATTAGGATTCAACCATATCCATATCCATAGTTCTTTCTCACAAAAATTCACTCCCTTACGTGGGGTTCCATACCCGCCCTCTTTCATTTAAACATCGTAACTTCACATTTTCTTTATAAATTCTTGGTATTCATTTTCCCTTATGAATTTGGAATATATATATATATATATATATATATATATCCACAATCTCCATTTCCGTTGACCTATGCAGTCTCGATTCTGTAGAAGGTCTTCACGACTCGGTGTTGTGAACTAAGGCTTTGTCTCTGGTTCATATAGGTCCAGTTTGCAACCAGAGCTCAAAATACCACTCCGTGACATACACAAAACCAAGCTGGGTGACACCACTCCATAATTCTCTCCAAGAACGCTCTTATACCACTCTGTGATAGACCCCTGACCCAATCTGGCATGCAGGTAGGCTGTAGGACCCCAAAATTTATTTTTCTCTTACTTTCTTTCACGATAGACTACATAATATTGGAACTCTTGATCAAGAAAACTATATTACAATATTATAATGTGCCCAGTCCCGGATCAGTTTACACCACACCAATGATCGACCTCTGTCCTAGTAAATCGATTCATAATCTTGGGACTTTGATCATCTCTTGAATCTGTTTAATGATCGTTAAGCACCCAACCACCAACAAGATGGATTACGAAAGTAAAAAGACTCCTCTCAAGTCTTGAGACTAATCTCTAATAATATTTAATAGATCAAGAAGCATGCGAGAATAAAATACAGTACATACATTATCCAAGAAATAGTCTAACTTTAAAAGAAATATATATCGTGCCATGCACATCCATAACCAACAAGCAAGACATTAAATTTTTTATCTCAGAGATGACAATTAATACACAACAAAATTATAGATATAGACAAAGAAACACATGGAATAGAAAGAGCACTTATCTTAAGATAACAATCACCAACTGGTTGCATACCAAGGACATTCCACCTAACCATAGGCACTATTTTTTCGAGTCTCAATAGCAATTCACCCTCGATCCAGGGCTATTAATCCACAAGGACGGGTTCTAGAGCGACACTCGGCTTTCCAACCTAGTTAGCACTCAATCTCTCACAGGTTTCTCCACACACACACACACACAACAATCCAAAGTGTTGTTCCTAAGATTACACTTAAGGCTCAAAGAGTAATGTCAAGGCATCAAGAATTTAAGGAATGTTTTAAAAGGTGTTTTTTCTTCTGTTAATTATATGAGAATTAACCCTGAAATGAAATTAATAATTGAACAGGTCAGAGGCCGTGTTTCATCGTCTGAGTCGAGTAATAAAATCAAGTGATATGAGAGAAAATTACAAAACTGTTAAACAAAATGAGGCATCAATGACAGATGAATCTCACCTTGTTCACAGTAGAAGAAAATATAGAATGCACCATTGAAAGGATATAAGATATAGTGATCCAAGTAGCTTGCAGGTCTTGTATTTACTAATAGAAAATATAGAGGAAAAACTGTTTGCTTATCAAATGACCGGTAACATGTGATAAGAGTAGATGTTGTACTAGATTGAAACCACTCACTTATCAAGGAGTAACATAAAGAAAACTAGAGATATGGAATACAAGAAGAGTACATAACTCAAACTGCACAAAATTTGGAATCCATGTCTGCACTTGTATTAATACTCACAAAAGGATGAGTTTTCTAAGTTACAATACGACAAGAAGCAACCTATGTTAAGTCTTTGAAATGTGTATTTATACAAAAATTTTCTCAACCCTAAGCGGTTGGAATTCTCCTTATTTCTAAAACATAAAATATTACAATATTTGAAATTTGAAATGCTTCACTTGCATCTTCCTTGTCTCTTCACCACGCTGGCAGAGACGTTTCTCTTTCATTTTTTCCATCTCATAAACAACTAGTCTCTAATCATGGTCTGAGTACATGGTATGCCCACATCGTCTCATTTGTTCTTGGATATGCTAGCTTTCCCCTGCTCGACACATTGAACAGATTTGCCTACGAATTGCACCACCAATCTGGAAGGCTCAGTTGTGTCGTTTTCCTCAAAAGTATACAACTTATTCTCTAAGTGAGGCAACCTATCTTCCATTCTCCTTTATTCTGAATATGTAGACTATAGTTGCAGACTAGGACCAACTAGCCACCTATTTATCTGAGTAATATCAATTTGTTTTAATTGCAATATTTTAGCCCGAGCCTCTTCCATGTTTGTCTTGACATTAAGTTGATGCTTCACTATATCAACTTGCCCTAGGACCTCAGAGATATTATCTTTGTCGAGGCCTAATGACCCTTTTTCAAGTGAAAGAAATGCTTCTTCACAAGCTTTCTTCACTTCCTTAGCTAGTCTTTTACTTTCGACTATGTTAGCCTCCCAGGTCTTCAGTATTATATCGCCTCTAGTTTTCTCGAAAAGAGACAATATAGAGACTTTGGCTACCTTTTCTCTTGCTGATGACACAACTGCCTCCTGGAAAGTAGCTCGAGCAACGATGGTCTCTCTCTCCTTTAAGAAAATGTTATTTAAGGATTGGTCTACCACCCAAAAATGGTTTTGGATAGCTTCCACCTTAGCAAAAAGGCTCTGCTGTGCTGATTCTAGTTTTTCGTGCACCTCCAGTTCCTGAGCTTGGAAAAATGCCATATATACAACTGTGTTTCTAGTTAGGTTTATTTTGACCTGTAGTTGTTTTACCAACTCTCCTTGCTGACTGGCCCATTCTCTACTTTCCTGTGCATTCTTATGCATTTTGTTGAGACTGGATTTGAGATGTTGAATTTCCTGTCTGTCATAGGCCCTACTCTGATCAAGACCCTTGTTCATCTCACTCCTGACATTATGATCTATAGTCTTTACTTGATTTTTCAATTGAATTATCAACAGATCTTTCTTCTTCAATTGTTCTTTTAGGTTCCCAACATAATACTGGTTTGTTGTTGCAAAAGATCCCAGCGAGCCTGATACATCCGTAGAAAATTCTAACTCTTCCAAGGCCTATCCATCAAGTAGAACCCTGTGTCTCTTGACAGTTGCACCCTTCTTTAGGTGCATTTCTGTTTTTACCACAACCCTCCTTTTCTTGCTAAAGAAGAAATCAGAAGGAGGCATCTCTTTAGCCGAAATAGGCGTAAGATCCTTTAGGAACACCACTTCAGCACTCGGGTTCCCTCTGTTGAACTGTAAAGGCATGATAGATTGGATAGGGCTGCCTATCTCGGTGGACAGATGTTTCTCGACTGTGTCAGTAGCTAATTTTCCTGGTGTGGACAATTACTTTTCTTCTCCTTTTTTCATCAAGGCCTCAATCTGAGCTTTAGCTTGATCACTTGGTGGATTTGGAAATATGGTGTCCCCCTTCTGAGTTAAAATCTCAATTTTCCCCAACTTTTCCTGAGCATCCTGTTCACTGGAGCTCCCTGTTTCTAAAATCTGAATTTCAATTTCTTATGTAGCTGGGGGTGTTGGCGTTTCTCCCTACAGGACTTTCATAAGGCTATTTCTCCTATGCCTTTGGAAATTATGGAATTCGACCAATTGGTCTGGAGCTAGAGTTTGGGCTCGAATCAAGAATTCCTGATAGGATCTCGCTCCTTGGAATATCTCATCCTGTGGAGACTCCTCATGCTAGTATATTTTAAAATTACAAGAGGCCATGTGATTTCCCACGCTCTTCTGAGGATCGTGTTTCTTGAACTCAATATTGACAAGATTGATTTCTTCTAGGGCCATGACCTCTACTTTTGAATGGCCAAAATCAAATAGTGAAAACATACCAATCTGCAAGGGAAAGTTGGGCCATACCTTTTTCTGCAAGGATTTTAGCTCTTTACTAACTCCACCCGGAACAGTTTGATGCGCTACCTCTCTGGACACCAATCGATCTGGTAGAAACTTGGGCAAGGCATGCGGAGGGACCGAAAAACCCAAAACCCTGATATATGAGAAATTCTCTTCAATATACCAATCTGCTATCTTCCTTAGGTTGGTTACTATTTTGTCAAAAATCCTGGGAGGTGGGCGCCCCTATATGGCAATGTGCATCGACACCACCACATAATTGCAGATTTCATAGAAGGAATCTTTCGCTTTATCTTCCCATATCTTTGAATGATAAATATGTATTGGTTCGACACTAGTTGGAGTCCAACTCCAACCCATCAAAGGAAAAGGCATCTTAAAACATACGACATCCATAAGATATGCTGACATGTAAAACGGGGCAGGTCATCCTTTGGCTTTCAATGTCTCATACTCAATGATTTCCTTGGTCAAACTATCTGATAACATCTTGACCCATATTGAATGAGAAGTGCTCTACAACTTTGTGCATGATCGGTACCCATGATAACAGGAAGTGGGCAGATTTTTCCCTCTCGAAAAGTCTATAGAGCATCATGGCCACATACATCATATGAGATTCTAATGATGCCGTGGCGTATGTGCCATGTGTGTCTACTATGAACTTCTCAGGGCGAGCCCACCAATCCTTGATCAAGTCGGGATAATTATTTACTCTTTTTGGGCACTCTTCTTCATCCAATTTCCTTAAGAAAGAGACATTACAAGTGTGTTTGAATGTTGGGGACAAATTGTACATCACTTGTACAAGTTCTGGTTGGAAGGATTCAACATCAACTTTCTGTGAATTGTAGATGGTCTTGGTCACGACATCAACGTTGTCTAGGGCCTAGCCTATCATGTCGTTATACGACATGAGCCTCGACCGTGTGGGTATCTTATGCAACTTTGACTGGGCTACGTATTTGATCTTCGTTCCTTGAGTTTCGATCTCCTCATCATTTGACTCTTTTGGACAGTTATCCAGTTGATATTGTAGGATCTCGCATACCCGTGTCCAAGTTTTTATATTCTCCAGAGCTCTCGGCGATGTGTTCGAGAGGACATCTGTGTTTTGGTTCGAGCTCTCATCAATCCCTTTAACCATTTTTCACGGAGCCACGATAGTAGCAAACCCAACACTGTGTTACCTGTCACAGAAAATGCACAAACTTATTATCTCGCTAAGCTTGTTGTTCTGTGAAAATGCAAATAGAGTTCAAACTTCAATATCTTTTTCAACTTAAGAGTATCAATTTACGCATACCTTCACTGACAATGTATTTACTTTCCTTAATGGAAAAGATTTATGCTGTGTTCCGAGATCTTATTCGAAATGATTGTCGTAGATAGATTATTAATGCCATTAACGTCTGGTGGTTCATGATCAGGAAAAGCATAGATGAAATTTTAATTTATCCGCGTTATGATTTAGCGAAATATTAATCACGAGATAATCACCATTAATGTATTAGTTAATTTCACTTATCGTTAAGTAAATTTCAAAATTTCGGATCCTGGGATATCCTATAACAGTTCGAGATGTGATTTCCGAAACACGAAATCACAATGTGATTAATTAATTTTAATCATGTTTAACCCTTTTAAATAATCACGTTTAACCTCAAATATTTCGGTGTTTCAGATATGGAGATATTGAACTTCGCTCGAGGCAGGATCCCCGAAATGCGAAATCGCGATGAGATTAATTAATCGTTAATCATTTTTAATCCTTAATTAACCCAGTTTAACGCTTAAGATATTTTGGGATTTCACGTATCGGGACTTTGAAGGTGAGGCATGTTAACACATCTGAAGCACGAAACTCCGAAATCCGAAATTGTGAAGTACTCTTTAGTGATTTGAATTTCTTTTTAAAGAGTAGGCGACTCCATAGTTTCTAAGGAATTATGATTGTTTGATTGGATGGAAGAGCTCATCGACAGTGAGTATGAAGCGCGCGTTGTTTTCATTTAAATGGGAATGAAATCCATTTAAAGTCTAAAGTTTAGATATATATATATGTGTTCCAACATAGGCTCCATATAGGGATCGCCTCTCCCTGCGAGATGTCGAAGAACAATATACCAAGTGCCTTTATTAGGTAAATGGAGTCATTATTGCATTTTTGTGAAACACCTTTGAGAAAACATACATAAAGATATTAGACTTCGGCCTTATCTGAGAAAGATTTCGAAAACTTGATCGTTCACCAAACTCAAGTTTAGGCTGTCTATTGCTTGATTTTATTTTGAAACTGATTCCGTGTTTGTTTAAGATAATCAAGATAACTTTAATCAATCTATCAGACTCTGGTCAATTTTTTTCGCATCAAGGTAAAGTAAAATTTAACAATTTTAATTAGGGGATCCCTTGTCAGCTTAGAGTGTAAATATTTGTCGAAAATATAACTAGCTTCCAGAGCACATTATATACATGTATAACAACCTTGCAGATATCATAGACATTGCTTCACTGCTAGCGAGCCTGTTCAGTACCCCGGTGAAGTTATCTACATTTCCCATTGAATTTACTTTCACCACTTCAATTTGCACTTTGCTGATATGAGGGAAATCATTTAAATGAATTTACTTTCATCATCTCTTTTGGACAAGATGGGGGAAATCAAATTTCGAATTTCGTTTCACCATTTGTCTTGGACTAGATGGGGTCAATCAGATTATGATTTTCCTTTCACCATCCGTCTTATTTTTTTAATATTTTTGAAGTGGGGGAAATAAATTTGTATATATGATACACATGATGATATCTGTTTATAATTCAACAAATAAGGTCTGTCAACTCACTTTGATTTACTCTGGGCTAATCCTCCCCTGACTTTCAAAACACCTTCACGTACAAGGAAGTTATCACGGGGATATTTTAATTTCCAGGGACTTTCCTTGAGCAAAATAAATCAATTTAAAATATGATAGAAGGGATAAAGCAGTCAATATTAGCATAGACACACTTTCTCTCAGTTACAATCAGAGGACTCACAAAAATTTCACCTCCTCTCGTTTTGAAGATCTAGTATTTTAGGCTTCCCGAGTCAAGGTGAACTTTGTATTTCTATGGATATTTTAAAATTAGGATGAGCAAATCAAAATATAATTAAATCTTTCAAACATGATGGATGGGAACAGGGTGAAGAGTTAAAGGTTTGGAAGGGATATTACCTATTCAGATCTACTTCCTGATTTGCGAGCTTCTTTTATTCTTATTTTCTTTTTTATTATTTTTATTTCATTTTTATTTATTTTTCTTTTAATTTTACTCAAAGAAAACTTTTAGGATTAAACTGTAATTTTACATTTCTCTGGTTGTATATTAGGTGAAAATGTCTACACAGTGATATCCCCTTGAAAATTTAACTTGAGTCAATAGGGTAGAAGCTCATACCTCAGATTTTCTTTATATTTCAACCAAGTAAACCATTTATTTGTCACCTGTTTCGAGAGAAAGCGCATGTTCTGAAAAGTAAGTGTTGATTTATGATACATTCTATGTCTCGACTATCAACAAGTATCCTGCCTGAAAATAAATGTGAGAAATGTTAGGAACTTCTGCAGACCAGAACTCTATGCGTTACCTATTTTTATATTTTTGTTTATATGAAATCAACAAACCTGGTTTTATTTACAGTGAAAGTAAAAACTTACAGAAGAAAAGAAGAATTGCAAACAAAATATGAAAATCAAACCGGTATGTACAATGAGAGTTTGGAATTTGATTACTGCATGAAGTGTTTTAGGAAGCACCCGTTGATAGGGGCGTTACGGATTTTCCCGTCAAGGTTGTCTAATAGAAATGGATTCTTTCCCTCTGAATCAATGATCTTGAAAGGTCTGAACCAGATGTGATCAAACTTTTCGTGCTTTCCAACATCTTCCTTTATAGCATCCCATTTACACACTAGGTCACCGGGGAGGAACTCTCTATCTTTAGCTTTTTTATCGAACATGGCTTTCATGTTGTCTTGATATTTTTGAAGTTTCTCGTCCACTTCAACCCTATTTTGTTGTACTTCAATCATCTGGTTCATCCGTCTGGTGACATCGTTAGGTTCCTCCTTCGAGTCTTGCCAAATATTCATCACAGGTAGAGAGAGATTTATAGGGAGGAATACATCGATACCGTACACCATTTGGAAATGAGACATTCCTATTGATTTTTTAATGCCTATCCGATTTTCCCACAAAGTGTATTTCAAATGAATGTGCCAGGATTTCTTGTTTTCAGTCAACACCTTTTTAATTATAGTGATCAAGCTCTTATTTGATTATTTAGCTAATCTGTTTCCCTGAGGATAGTAGGCTGTGGAATGTCCTAGTACAATATTGTACTTCTGAAAAAAACTGACCATTGCCATGGATTTGAAAGAGTGGGCATTATAAGTAACTATCTTTCGAGGACAACCAAATATAGATAAAATGTTTTCTTCTAAGAAATTGATCACCATTGAGTCTGTAGCATTTCGTGTCGGAATGGCTTCTACCCATTTAGTGAAATAGTCTGTGGCGGTTAAGATCCATTTATGCTGTGCACTTGAATGCGGATGGAATTCTCCTATGAAATAGAGACCCCATTGTTGAAACAGAGCTTCTGTTTTGACCAGAATGAAGGGTAGTGCGAGAATCTTTTGTTTGCCTGAGAATAAATGATAGGAGTTACAGGCTCTGACTTTAGTATTCACGTTTGTAAATAACTTCAACCAATAATATCTAGTTCTCAGGATTTTATAGGCCGTTTCCCTCCAGGTGTGGTGTCCTTCGCGCACCCCTTCATGAAACTCGTTCATAACATTCTCTGTTTCATCCTCTATTAGACATCTTAGCAAAACACCTAGGGGATTTGCCCAATACAATTGATTTCCAATAATACAGTATTTTACCGTGTGCAATTTTAACGTCCTCGCCTTGGAAGGAGTCATATCACTAGGGCACTGAAGAGTCAAGAGATAGGAAACTATGTCGCTATACCAAGCCGAGGAAGAGAATTTTTCTTGAATCTGAGTTTCATGAGTCTCTACATCAAACTCTTCTATATCTGGAAGTTCTCCGTAATATTGCAGATGATTTATTCCGAGTGCTCTGAAATTTGATTCGGCTAATAGTTTAGCCAGACCCTGACCCTTGACGAGTTTAGTCGGTTTTACCTCAAGGTCGAATTCCTAAATTTTGGCTAACCATCTGCCTCTTTTCCCATCACTGCCAGGCTGAACCAATATGTCCTTGACCGCACTGGTAGGTACATAGGAAATCACCTTGGAATGAAGCACACAAGTTTTGAAAGCTTTGAGGGATTTCACCATTGCATATGCTTGTTTTTCCAATATATCATATCTCAAATCCGCGTCTCTGATAATTTTACTGAAAAATGTTATTGACTGCTTAGAAACTTCATCGTTCTTCTGTAAGAGCACGACCACGATAGTATGTTTGAAGGAAAATGAAAAAATCAAGAACTCTTTCGTATAATCTGGGCTGGATAGCATTGGTGATTATCCTATCATTTTCTTGATGCGTTTGAAAGATTCTTTGGCCTTGATCGTCCATTTGACCTCACTGTCCTTTTTTAGCATATCTGTAATCAATTTAACAATTTCAATGAAATTTGGAATGAATCTTCTTAAAAAAATTATTTTTCTTAAAAAAGACTGGATTTCCTTTCTATTTCTAGGAATATTTATTGTATCTATGGATTCAACCCTTTTTGGATCGATTTTGATTCCTTCCTTGGATACTATATGACCCAAGAGTTTACCCTCCTGCATTGCAAAATGAGATTTCTTGGGATTTAGGGACAAACCGAATTTCCGACATTTCTTGAATGTCTGTTTGAGGTGTACCAAGTGCTCTGCATCAGAGTTAGAAAAAGCAGTTAAATAATCAAGATAGATAATGAAAAACTTATCTCTTTCGCCGACAAAGGCTATGTCCATCGCTTGTTGAAAAGTGACCCCTGCATTCATCAGACCAAATGGCATTTTTTCATGCATGAAAGTACCCCATGGAGTGGTAAACACAGTTTTCTTTTTGTCATCTTCGCAGGCCACAATTTAATTGTAACTTGAAAAGCCATCAATCATAGACATTCGGTTAGCCTCGACCACTTTTTCCAAAAGGTGATCCATTTTAGGGAGCAGATAATTGTCTTTAAGAGATGATTTGTTTAGGTTTCTGAAATCCACGCAGAGTCTGATTTCGCCATTCTTTTTTCTAACTGGAACTAAATTAGCTACCCACTCAGAATATCTAAGTGGAACAATAATTTTTGCATCCAGGAGTTTTTTTACCTCTCTTTCTATTACATGCAAGAGTATCGGGTTTATTTGTCAGAGATTTTGTCTGAAAGGTTTGATGCCTGGTTTCAAAGTGATTTTATGCACGATAACAGTGGTATCATAAGTTTTCAGTTCGTCATAAGACTAGGCGAAGACATCTTTATATTGTTTGAGTAATTCAACATATTTACTCATCATTTTGGGTGGAAGGTATTTGGAAATTTTGACCAGTTTGGGGTTTTCCTTAGTGCCTATGTCACAATATTCAACCTCTTCAGGCTGAGACTGCAAGGTAGACTTGAGAGGTATATCATCCTTATCAAATAATCTCTCTAAAAGAATTAGACCCTTAGGAATTTGATTGTTTTTTAACACCAACATGCGACGGTTAGCGATCTTATGTTGGAACTTCTGAGGGTCTTCATCTTCTTGCATGATCCAAGTAGGGTCGTTTTGATTTTCCTGGTCGATGTTTGTTTCAGAAAATTCATCCACCATTTCCAGAAAATGCTTGATCTGTTCATCGTCTTCAAAAACATGCCAGTGTTGGACATTATTTGGTATTGAAGGCCTGTACCTCATTTCTATGTGGTATTTTAGCTTCAAGACTGTAGGCGACATAAAAGTAGCAACCACTTTTTCTAGGGAGTCAACTTGTTGATTTTTTGCCCTGGGAATATGATGAATATTGAACGATGAGAAAAATTTTTCGATCAAATCCCAGGCAAAGTTCTTGTACGACCTTAGCCTTGGATGCTTGACTTGATACTGCTGCCTTATTTTTTTTACAATTAATTCTTCATCGCTGTAAGCTATTAGAATTTCAATTTTTAGCTTCCAGGCAACCTCCAATCCCAATATCGGAGCTTCATACTCGCATATGTTATTTGTATAGTCAATGTCCCACTGTAACCTGTATGATAAAAGAATTATGAATTCATCTCTGGGTGCCACAAAAAGCATTCCAGCTCCGACTCCTTCCCAAGACGAAGCACTGTCAAAAAACATTTTCCAAACCCCTATGCTATTTACATTTTTGTTTGTTTCTTTGATTTTTTTGTTTTCGTTTTATGAATCATTTTCTTCTGTACATTCATCAAAACCATCATCAATGGATAATATACAGTTTCCTAAATCTTGATTTGCGACATAAACCGGATAATTATTTGGGTTTTGTGGGTCACTTACGGTATATGCCAGTCTTGTCTCTCTGTATAGATGGGTGAACTATCCACCGAAGATCGAGATTGTAGCATATGTCATGTCTCATTGAAGCGATCCTCCAAGCTTGGCACGCCAAGACCTGGATACTAACATGCCATATTTCGCAGGAACATAAAAAACGACTACATCCATGAGAATACTCTTCACAGGGATCTGTGCAAGATTAACGACCAAATCTTTTATCATACCAAGACATTTTACCTTTCTTGAATAAAAAAAATACAGATCTTGGTATGGTATAGTAACTTTGAGGCCCAATTTTTCCATAATAACTTTGGGCATTAAGTTATGGGAGGCTCCAGAATCCAACATATAGTTATGAAGTAGGTGATCATGCACAGTCAGCGTAATATAAAAAGGGACAACATGATCTTTAAGATTTTTGATATGTAGACCAAACATTATAGTAGGTCTATCATCTTCTAAATTAATAGTATCTGCATGACTTTCAGTATCTGAGAAAATTGTCATTTTGGCAATTTGTTTTCTATACATTATATTTTTTGCTAATTCAACCAGGGGCACATGAATTTTGATTTTATTAATTTCATTTTCCAGATTGAAACTTCCAATTGTCTTTTCGGCCTCTCTGGTGGGTATATCTGTTTCTATTTTTTCTTGTCTATTAGTTTGCGTTTCTTTGGTTTTGGCTGTCCTTGTTTTGGCATCTTGTGTTTCAGTTGTTTTTGTTTTGGCAGCTTGTGTTTCAGCTGTCTTTGTCTTGGTAGCTTGCGTTTCAACTATTTTTGTCTTGGCAGCTTGTGTTTCAGCTGTCTTTGTCTTGGCAGCTTGCGTTTCAGTGGATGTTTGAGCTGCCTCATTTGTTTTATTTCTCAACAAGATTTTCTTTGGTGGAACAGTTGTAGAATTTTTATCTCTAGGCCTTAAATTATATTTTTGTTGAAGCTCGACCATTATAGAGTCGACGATTCCTTGATAATCAGATTCTCCCATATTATTTATACTTACCTCATTTCCAAACAGTGTTTCTTGATCTAAAGACCTTTCATAATCTTGTTTGGTTAGGTGAGGTTCTTGATCATGATCACGAAGGTTGTCAATATCTTCATCTAACCCCTCAAAGTCTTGTACATCATCGCTTTGCATAAAGTTTTCTATTTTGAAAGGAGCTTTGATTTTATGATCTTCATTTTTTACTAGTCTCTGCTGGATTGGGGGATTGGGATTCCTTTTGAAATCTCTCCTAGCAAAAGGATCAGGTTTAGCCTGGTCTAATTCCATTCTAGAGATTTTGTTTGATAATTCTTTAATAATTTTAGCCATGTCATCCATTTTGTCCTCCGCGGACTTCCTAGATCTGAAAGTTCTAGCTTGTTCCCTAAAGAGTTTGGTTTCTTTCATTCCCGTTTCTACCTTCGCCTTTAGTTTACCTGATTCCATCATGCTCGATTCAATTTCAATGGCGTCGTCTTGCATTCTGGTGAGATCAACCGATCTCCTCTCCCTCATAAGTAAGGCAAAGTTGGGCTCAAAAGTCCCTGCGAAAGTCACCTTAGTTGTAGGCTGAGAGGGTTTGACCTCTGTTGGGATTTTATGATAGAGTTTATTAAACCTCTGGGTGAATTCTAGGACTGACTCAGAAGTATTTTTCCCCAGAGATCCAAACTCTGTCAGATAATACAAGTGATCTTTCTTCTCTCCCCACTGCCTTAAAAAGGCGTTTTCTAGCTCGTCATAAGATGCTATAGAACCTACCCGAAGCCCTCAAAACCAGAGTCTTACCTAACCTGCAAAATTTTGTACCAGAAATCTTGAATAAACATCCTCATTCTCAATGCCGAGGATATCAATGAATTGGTCAAAAAAGTTTATGTGCTCAGTGGGAGTTAAATCTCCTTCTCTTGTGAATTTTTGGTAAGTTCTTCATATAATTTTCTGGTAAATCATGAAGAATAGGGGGAAGGACTAGATGAGCGTATCTGGCCACTACTTTTGAAAAAATTCTAGCGGGGGGGAGGTGGTGGTCCTTTCCTACCTGCTCCTCCGACACCAACTGCTCCTCCAACACCACCTCTTGCAACAACAACCATTTGATGTCGGGGGGATGAACTTCGGGAGTTAAAAAGAGGGTTTTTGTAAACTGCTAGAGACATTTATACTGCCTCAGGATGAAGTGAAGGAGGTTCTGGACACTGACCGTTAGGGGACAAAAAATCTGAAAAGGGGGGAAAAGGGAAATGAGGATTGGGTTCTTTGGATTTACAGGATATATAAACAGGAGAACCAACAGGAGTTGAATCAGGGTAAGAGATATAGTCCTCAGAGTCTTCGGGAGCTAAAACTTTACTTCGGGGACCAATGGAATATCAATAAAAGCGGGTATCGAAAGGGGTATTTTACCTTTACTAGTCAAGGGGGAAGTCGAATCAATCTAGGCTTTAATCTCATGTAGAACCAGCTCGGGGTTTAAGGTTTCAGATGCAAACTTCTCAGTTGATGTATCTCTGAAGTGGCTTTGAGTATAACCTTCTTGCGAGGTTGACTATTCAAGTGGAACCTTAGCATTAGTTTTCACAGTTTTGTGTTGGTAAACCTTACTTGTTGATGCAACAGTTTGCTTGAGGTATCCCCTTGGTTTTAATAACTTTTTAGGATCAGATACATGCGTAATCTGCTGATCGTCTGGGTTCTTCCTGGTATTATTTCTACCGAATGCTAGTTTATCTATAGTGGAGTTGCCAAGTGAAAGATAAAAATTAGCCTTATAAATGTATTCAATCTTTTTTCACTATCAAAGAGAGAAACTTATCATGTCATTCTACCAGGGAAAAATAACTTCGTTTCTCTGTCCCCGGCAACGACGCCATATTGTTCTTGAGATTACACTTAAGGCTCAAAGAGTAATGTCAAGGAATCAAGAATTTAAGGAATGTTTTAAAAGGTGATTTTTTTTTCCGTTAATTATATGAAAATTAACCCTTAAATGAAATTAATAACTGAACAGGATAGAGGCAGTGTTTCGTCGTCTGAGTCGAGTAATTAAATCAAGTGATATGAGAGAAAATTACAAAACTATTAAACAAAATGAGGCACCAATGACAGATGAATCTTACCTTGTTCAAAGTAGAAGAAAATATAGAATGCACCCTTGAAAGGATATAAGATACAGTGATCCAAGTAACTTGCAGGTCTTGTATTTACTAATAGCAAATACAAAGGAAAAACTGTTTTCTTATCAAATGACTGATTTATGTGGTAAAAATAGATGTTGTACTAAATTGCAACCACTCACTTATCAAGGAGTAACATAAAGAAAACTAGAGATATGGAATACAAGAAGAGCACATAACTCAAACTGCACAAAATTTGGAATCCCTGTCTGCACTTGTATTAATACTCACAAAAGGATGAGTTTTCTTAGTTAAAATACGGCAAGAAGCAGCATGTGTTAAGTCTTTGAAATATGTATTTATACAAAAATGTTCTCAACCCTAAGTGGTTGGAATTCTCCTTATTTCTAAAACATAAAATATTACAATATTTGAAATTTGAAACACTTCACTTGCATCTTCCCTGTCTCTTCGCCATGCTAGCAGACACATTTCTCCTTCTTGTTTTCTAGATCATAAACAACTGGTCTCTAATCATGGTCTGAGTACATGGTATGCCCACATTGTCTCATTTGTTCCCGGATATGCTGGCTTTCCCCTGCTCGACACATTGCACACATTTTCCTATGAACTGCACCACCAATATGGAAGGTTCAGTTGTGTCATTTGCCTCAAAAGTATACAAATTCTTCTCTAAGTGAGGTAACCTATATTCCATTCTCCCATCTTCTGAATATGTAGACTGTAGTTGCAGACTAGGACTGACTAGACACCTATTTATCTGAGTAATATCAATCTGTTTTAATTGCAAGATTTCAACCCGAGCCTCTTCCATGTTTGTCTTGACATTAAGTTGATGCTTCACTATATCAACTTGCCCCAGGACCTCAGAGATATTATCTTTGTCGAGGCCTAATGACCCTTTGTTGAGTGAATGAAATGGTTCTTCACAAGATTTCTTCACTTCCTTAGCTAGCCTTTTACTTTCGGCTATGTTAGACTCCCAGGTCTTCAGTATTATATTGCCTCTAGTTTGCTCGAAAAGAGACAATATAGAGACCATGGCTACCTCTTCTCTTGCTGATGACACAAATGCATCCTGGAAAGTATCTCGAGTAGCGATGAACTCTCTCTCCTTTAAGAAAATGTTATTTAAGGATTAGTCTACTACCCGAAAATGGTTTTGGACAACTTCCACCTTAGAAAAAAGGCTTTGTTGTGCCGATTCTAGTTTTTTGTGCACCTCTAATGCCTGAGCTTGGAAAAATTCCATATCTACAACTGTGTTTTCAGTTAGGTTTATTTTACATGTAGTTGTTTTACCAACTCTCCTTGCTGACTGGCCCATTCTCTACTTGCCTACGTGTTCTTATGCATTTCGTTGAGACTGGATTTCAACTATTGAATTTCCTGTCCGTCACAGGCCCTACTCTGCTCAAGACCCTTGTTCATCTAACTTCTGACATTATGCTCTATAGTCTTTACTTGATTTTTCAATTGACTTATCAACAAATCTTTCTGCTTCAATTGTTCTTTTAGGTTCCCAACGAAATACTGGTTTGCTATTGCGAAAGATCCCAGTGAGCCTACCACATCTGTAGCAAATTATACCTCTTCCAAGGCATGTCCATCAAGTAGCATCCTGTGTCTCTTGACAGTTTCACCCTCCTTTAGGTGCATTTCTCTTTTTACCACAACGCTCCTTTTCTTGCTGAAGAAGAAATTAGAAGGAGGCATCCCTTCGACCGAAATAGGCATAATATCCTTTATGAACACCACTTCAGCACTCAGGTTCCCTCTGTTGAACTGTAAAGGCATGATATATTGGATAAGGCTGCCTATCTCGATGGATGGATGTTTCCTGACTGTGTCAGTAGCTGATTTTCTTGGTGTGGACAACGACTTTTCTTCTCCATTTTTTATCAAGGCCTCAATTTGAGCTTTAGCTTGATCAATTGGTGGATTTGGCAATATGGTGTCCCCCTTCTGAGTTAAAACCTCATTTTCCCCCAACTTTTCCTGAGCATCCTGTCCATTGGAGCTCCCTATTTCTAAAATCTGAATCTCAATTTCCTGTGTAGCTGGGGGTGTTGGGGTTTCTCCCTGCGGGACTTTCAGAAGGATATTTCTCCTATGACTTTGGAAATTATGGAATTTGACCAATTGGTCTGGAGCCAGAGTTTGGAATCGACTCAATATTTCCTGATAGGATCCCGCTCCTCGGAATATCTCATCCCGTGGAGACTCCTCATGCTCGTATCTTTTCAAATTACAAGAGGCCATGTGATTTCCCACGATCTTCTGAGGATCGTGTTTCTTGAATTCAATATTGACAAGCTTGATTTCTTCCAAGGCTGCGACCTCTACTTTCGAATGGCCGAAATCAAACAATGAAAATATACCAATCTGCAAGGGAAAGTTGGGCCATACCTTTTTCTGCATGGATTTTAGCTCTTTACTGACTCTGCCCATCACAGTTTGATGCGCTACCTCTCTGCACACCAATCGGTCTGGTAGAAACTTTGGCAAGGCATGCAGAGGGACCGAACAACCAAAAAACTTGATATATGAGAATTGCTTGTCAATATACCAATCTTCTATCTTCCCCAGGTTGGTTACTATTTTGTCATAAATCCTAGGAGGTGGGCACCCATATATGGTGATGTGCATCGACACAACCACATAATTGCAGATTTCATAGAAGGAATATTTTGCTTTATCTTCCCATATCTTTGAATGATAAAGATGTATTTGTTCGACACTGGTCGGAGTCCAGCTCCAACCCATCAAAGGAAAAGGAGTCATAAAACATACGACATCCATAAGATATGCTGACATGTGAAACAGGGCAGGTCATCCTTTTTCTTTCGATGTCTGATACTCAGTGATTTCCTTGGACAAATTATTTGATAGCATCTTGGCCCAATTGAATGAGAAACCCTCTGCAAGTTCATGAATGATCAATACCCATGATAACATGAATAGGGCAAAGGTTTCCCTCCCGAAAAGTCTACAGAGCATCATGGCCACATAATGAGATTCTAATGATGTCGTGGTGCATGTGCCATGTGTGTCTGCTCTGAACTTCTCAGGGCGAGCCCACCAATCCTTGATCAAGTCAGGATAGATATTTACGCTTTCTGGGCACTCTTATTCATCAAATTTATTTAAGAAAGTGACATTATAAGTGTGTTTGAATGTTGGGGACAATTTCTACATTACTTGTACATGTTCTGGTCAGAAGGATCCAACAACAACTTTCTGTTAATTGTAGATGGTCCTGGTTGCGACGTCAACGTTCTACAGGGCCCAGCCTATCATGTCGTTATACGACATGAGCCTCGGCCTCATGGCTATATTATGCATCTCTGACTGAGCTATGTATTTGAGCTTCGTTCCTTGAGTTTTGATCTCCTCATTATCTGACTCTTCTGGATAGTTGTCCAATTCATATTGTAGGATCTCGCATACATGTGTCCAGGTTTTTATGGTCTCCACAACTCTCGACGATGTGTCCGATAGGACATCTGTGTTTTGGCTCGAGCTCTCACCAGTTACTTTAACCATTTTTCGCGGAGCCATGATAGTAGAAAACTCAACACTGTGTTACCTGTCACAGAAAATGCAAAAACTTTTTATCTCGCTAAGCTTGCTATTCTGTGAAAATGCAAATAGAGTTCAAACTTCAATATATTTTTCACCTTAAGAGTACCAATTTATGCATACCTTCACTGACAATGTATTTACTTTCCTTAATGGAAAATATTTATGCGGTGTTTCAAGATATTATTTGAAATGATTGCCGTAGATCGATTATTAATGCCATTAATGTCTGGTGGTTTGTGATCGGGAAAAGCATATTTAAAATTTGAATTTATCCGCGTTATGATTTGGAGAAATCACAAGATAATCGTCATTAATGTATTAGTTAATTTCACTTATTGTTAAGTAAATTTCGAAATTTTGGATCTCGGGATATCCTATAATAGTTCAAGATGTGATTTCCGAAACGCGAAATCATGATGTGATTAATTAATTTTAATCATGTTTAACCCTTTTAAATAATCATGTTTAACCTCAAATATTTCAGGGTTTCGGATCTCAGGATATTGAAAGTTGCTCGAGGCAGGATCCTCGAAAT
Organism: Picea engelmannii; assembly: GCA_009831015.1. Taxonomy (NCBI): domain Eukaryota; kingdom Viridiplantae; phylum Streptophyta; class Pinopsida; order Pinales; family Pinaceae; genus Picea; species Picea engelmannii. The sequence goes on along the minus strand of ML836945.1, from coordinate 46,400 downwards.
GCGAAATCGCGATGAGATTAATTAATCGTTAATCATTTTTAATCCTTAATTAACCTGGTTTAACGCTTAAGATATTTTGGGATTTCGCGTATCGGGACTTTGAAGGTGAGGCATGTTAACACATCTGAAGCGCGAAACTCCGAAATCGTGAAGTACTCTTTAGTGATTTGATTTTCTTTTTAATGAGTAGGCGGCTCCATAGTTTCTAAGGAATTAGGATCGTTTGATTAGATGGAAGAGCTCATCGACGGTGAAAATCAAGCGTGTGCTGTTTTTATTTAAATGGGAATGAAATCCATTGAAAGTCTAAAGCTTAGAAATATATATGTGTTCCAACACAAAGTACACCAACTCTCTTCTCTCTAGTCTGCACAACCCAAGAGCATGGACCCCCTTTTTTGCCACACAGTCCCTCAGGCTGTCCATATCCTTCCATGGCTCCAATGCTTCTAGTCAAGAATCTCCATGTTGTGAATCTCAAGAATTGCATATGTGATCAATACTAATACATGCCAATGCCTCTTTTTCACACAAGAATCATTCCATGCATGGATAGAATACACCAACAAATTCTTACCGCCAATAATAATGTCCTCATTCTTCTGCTCCTCTACTTTCTCCCTTACTTGCTTTATCGAATTGTTGCCACTTTGAGATGGAAAATTATCTTGGTGCATACTTCTAGTCGGATGACTAAGCTGAGAACTTATTTTTGTATTTTTATATTGGGATGGTTTAAATCCTTTCCTATGGAATCCATTCTTATCCTTCTTTTTCCAATCCTTGACAGGATTTTTCCTATACTTGGATTGATCATAACAACATTTGGCCTTTCTAATGGTGTCCTCTAATGTCTTAGGCTCGTCGAACTCAATCCTATCCTAATAGTACCATGGTAATTCACCGAGGAAGTGTTGTATCCTTGCTTTCTCATCCTTGAGGTAGGGAACATGCCTCAACAACTCTAAGAACCTCTTGGTATAAGCATCCATGGTAAGTTTCCCTAACTTATGTTCATGGAACTCTTTAATCTTACCATCATAGTATTTTTCTGATAAATATACTTTCCTGAAATATTTCTTGAACTATTTCTAGGTCAACTTACTTTCCTTTAATCCTTTAACATCCTTGAGGTCTTCCCATCCTATGGAAGCTCCTCCATTAAGTTTGAAAATGGATATCTTTTCCTTTGTATTTTCTGATTAATCATGTACTTGAAAATACTTCCTTAATCCTAGCAACCAACCCTTCACCTCCTCTCCTTTCTTGATTTCTCCATCAAATTTAGGTGGTTTTTCCTTCTTGAATTCATTTGTCTGAGAACTTTGAGAGTGACTCTTCTTCTTTTTCCTGGGGATACTTGACCCAATGTCGCTACTAGAAAACTCTTATGTAGTGGTCTTTCTCCATCAAAGGTAGGTGGATTTTCCTTCTTGAATTCATATGCTAGAGAAATTTGAGAGTGTCTCTTCTTATTTTTCCTGGGGATACTTGACCTAATGTCACTACTAGAAAACTCTTCTGTAGTGGTCTTTCAACTAGATGACTACGTGGAAGAGTCTCCACTATGTCTATTTCTCTTAGAATCCCTATGCCTTTTCCTAGAATAACTCCTCCACACATTATTTTGAGCTAGCCCATGCTTCTAAACATCTAATGGGCTCTGCAGCCTCTCATATTGTTGTCGTCCTGCATTGTTGGTAGCTAGACCTTGTTGCAAGTGCTTTTGTATCTCATATAGACTCTACAATAGTACTACACTGAATTTTTCCTACTTTGCAAGAGCCTTCATGAACCTTTCATTGTATGCTTTTAGACTCCTCACTGTCGCTACCAAATATGGATGGGTTTCCCTATCCCCCTTTCCATAAAATTACTCATCTTGGAAATGTAAGGTCTCTTCCATGTTGAGTTGGACCATTCACTTCTATTTTATTTTTCTTCTCAGTATCTCCTACATGTTGAAATAGCAATCCACTATTAGAAAATCACATTTCAAATCATATGTGAAAAGACTCTTGGCCTTATCAAGGCTTCACTTTTCCTTAATGGTCCAAACCAAGACTCTAATCCTACTATCAATCCTGTTCATAAACTGTTGTTTTCACACATTCACATATTTAAACTATTCACTAGTAAAGACATAAACTTTCCTCATGCAATATATTACAAAATTCATTCATCCTTGCTAGCCCATTAAAGCCTAGAGTTTGAACTCTACTCTTATACCACTCTATAACACACTCAACCCTCTAAATATTCTTAGGCTGGTGGGATGTAGAAATTTCTCTTCCCTATGTGATTCTTGCTTCAGTTTTAACTCCATTGACGGGGAACTTGCCTCATCGATCCTTCCATCGGCTATCTTCAGAGTTGAAAATTGGGTTCCAAATCGATATAAGTGGAATTACCAAGCCCTGCAAATATTTCCTTTTTACCACACCTATGGTCTGACATGGCTACCATGTGGACCTCTCCACGTCGCTAGTGCAACTTGGAAAGGTAGTTCCATATGCTAGTGTGGCGGTGACCTATCCTCGACATGGCATAGTCTATGTCACAAGCTTAGGTAAAACCTCAATGGGGAAAAGTCTATACAAATTGGAGAATTAACTCATCCATATTGATGGTTCTAGTTTAGTTGGGCACAACTAATCGATGATTGACAACACGCCAGGATCTCCCTATTCAAGACGCAGGTCATGTGACCACAACCCTTCCTTCCAAATGTTTCTTTCTAACCACCTCAATCTCAATGGATCCGATGACTGCAGTGGACCTCATTCAATGGATGGGATCTTCATGGGTTCATCAACTAGATATATTATTAAAATGGGTTCTCTAGCGAACTTGACAGATCCAAAATATAGGAAACATGGTATCCAACAGTCCAGATTCCTTTGGGTATTCCAAACACACACAATATTTAAAGGTCTCGACCATACTCATCCAATCATTCAACAAGTGAGGTTCACTACAAAGTATATGGCCCAGATCTCATCTGATTGACTCCTCAACAAATCAATGACCCAAGTCCACTCAAGATTTCACTATCGGGAAATACCACCTACTACGACCTTATGGTTTCTTTGAATAGTTCTTTTTGAAATGGGGTCTCTAACATATCTGATGGTCATCAAAATCCTAGATATAACAGTCAAGGTTTCCTCGAGATCTTAGATCCACTCAATAGTTAATGGGTTAGATGACTCTGACATGGTTTTCTATCGGGATGAACCCATGGCGAGATCAACGGATCAGATCTCACTATTTGAGCCTCCAAAAATATCTACAAATCTACTCCATTCACACTTTCACCTTCGGGATTTCTCCATCAAGGGTTCCTTCCACGTAGTCGTCATGGGATTCCTCGAACACCGTATTATAATGGTCTAGTTGAACAATCCATGACATGATCTATGGTCCAAATCTCATCGGTCTGGCCTTTTGGTGAATTGATGACTCTTGCCGACTCAAAATACTCCCGTTGGAAATTTCATCATGGCAATTCTCGTGGGTTCCTCCGAATGACCCTCTTTCTGAAAGGGCTTCCTCTAACACTCATATCTCCAATGAATGGTTTGGATCAAATATCTTCATCAAATCAACAACTAAGGCTCCCTTGAAGTTTTAAGTAGGAAACTTTAATAGGAATCCATGGCTATTCCCTATGAATAATCTCTTTTCCTTCCTCACATTATCTTCAAGGATTTAGCCTTGACTCCTCAGACCTTTGGCTCACATCCTCTTTACTCAGGTTGTTCCTCACATCAACCCCCAAAGCAATGATTTTCTCATCCTCTAAACTTTCCATTCAAAATCTTGGAGAAACCATAGGGTTGGAGGCTCCCCTTATCCAGGCTTCCCAAACATACTCACCACAGATATTCAAGCCACTTGGAAAGGGCCTCACTATACAAATAGGAATCATATTTTAGCATTCATTCCGCATGTTAAAAGTTCCTTTAAGAACAAACACAAAGATTTCATATTCATTAACAAATAATTTTGAATTACATCTAGAAACACTTATCTGTTTCAGGTCAACTCCAACTTGCCAACTGACTGAGGGTGAATTCCTTTCTACCCAACCATAGGCTTTGCTACACATTTTCTTTCTATATAAATCTACCCTCGTTCCAGGCCATGATACCACTTGGGGACTCGCACAGGTTGGCTCTCAGGTTAGGGGTCTGAATGTGAAGGTTTCTCTCTTTCACCGATTGGCAACAATAGAAATCCCCTATGCCGACTGATTCCAAGGCCACCATGATCTTACCAGGCACCTTCCCAATATGATTTCCTCTGCATAAGGGAGTCTCTTCACTGCTATACATTCCATCAATACCTTCCACTTACTAGTGTTGGTTTCTTTCCAGCAAGCACAAAATCACATACCTCTCTACTCTAGTCCGAGTTCAGGTATTCTCTATTCCAAATTGACCATGCATTCCTTGGGAAAGATTCCTATTTTCTTCATAGGAACTTCCCTGTTTTTCTTTGCTCAGCTTGCGCGTGTGATCTGTTCACACTAGTGTTCTTTTCCTTGCTTTAGTGTGCATACTTTGCCTGATCGCCCTCATCTCTCTCCCCAATCCCTCAATCTGGAAAATTTCTCTACCTTGGGTTCCTCAACTTGCTTATGTCAGAAGAATCTTCGGGGGTCAAGCTCCCAAATCAAAGGGGCACCATAGTACTCATGGTTGACAACTTCAGTGGACCCAACCACTCTTCCACATACGATTTTGAAGGGAGGAATAACTACCCCAACTATCAGGTCTGATTTCCATTAACATGCTTTCTTGAGAACATGGAAAGACATGGTACTTTGGGAAGATTTGGTCATTCAAGGTCATTTCAGGTGGAGGTTGGATTTATTGGGTAATTAATACAATTCCCAGTTATCACCAATTTTGACTTGTGGTATCATGGCCAGTACTGCAAGGCTTCCCCTTCAATCAGCTGGTTGGTAATTTCATTAAACATAAAACACAATTACGATGTTCATCAATTACAATCATGAATTCTTAATCATAATTACAAACTTTGGAGAAATTGGGGTGTTACAGTACTATGGAAGAAAATATCGCACCAAATTGTTGGATGATAAGAAGAAAACATGTGACAGTGGGATAACTACAATTTTCAAGGTTACTAATGTTTCCCACATGAGTGACAGACATCTAATCACATATGATTTGAGATAATATGGCTATTTGGAATATATACTAGATATAGTCTTGAAATCATTTAAATCAGTTCACACATTTTTTCTACAGGGTGAGAAAGTACTGTTATGGATCATGATAATGGATTTGCCATTATTATTACTAATAAGTATGAACCAAGTATATATCCCTATTCCCTTCCAAGTCAATATGAGTAGGTCTTTTATTCACTAGTACAAGGTAGAGTAGATTGGTCATTTGTTTTTAGATTTGATCCAAGTGGAAAGCTTGTAAAGTATGTACCAATAGAAGATGATCATGAAGAAGATGAAAAAGATGCAGGGGAGAAATAAGAGGCATTAGATGGAGAGTAACATGAAGTTGACCATATAATCATTAGTTCACATCCTATGAATTATTTTGTTGATGATGACTTAGTGCTACATAACCTATATGTTGTTACATAAATCCTTTCAATGATTATGAAGGGTTGGATACAAATTCTAATTTTTACAAGTCAAATTTTTAATTGGATGAAGTTCAAGATGAATCTAAAATGGGCATGCTATAAATATTATTTAATAAAGTGAAGTCTTCAACATTTAGAACTACTAGTTGTAGGGATTTGGTTGTTTTTTATATGACTTTAGATTCATCTATTGTACATTATCCTTAATTATATGCTTTGTTGTTTTTTGTATTTTAATGGTTGTATACTTAATAGATTTTATTATATTGCATATGACAAAGGAAATTATTAAGTTTGAAATGGAGTTTCTTTAGAAAATGGGTTGAAGATATTGGATTAGGGTGTATATCTCTAGGTTTGTTTGTAAATTGGCCCCAATTGCATGACACTTGACATGCAACTTTATTGACCTTGGATGCCAAAATTAAATACCACCATGGTGCTAGAAAGTGGTGGCAAAAAAATGTGGCTACCTTTTTTTTTTATCATGATTCCCCTACATGGCTAGAACAAGTTCATTAGCCATGACACAAAAGTGTAGTTGTTTCTTTGCTAGAATCTTAATCTCCAAAAAATACTAGTTCACATTTTCTCAACAACTTTTTTATCTCTCCCACATAGACAAACTATTTGATCATTCAATACTAATAGATGAACAAGCACTTGATTAGCAACATCCTCATCTTCATCATCAAATCCACGCCCTTCCTCAACAATTACTAGAAGCACCATAAACAAAGTATCTTGAGCAACACAAAGAGGATTCTTACCATTGACTAATACTACATCATCATCTTCATTTCCATGGTCCATTTTTTGTTCTTTTGGTGAACTGAAAATGATAATAACTCTCCCATCCATGCAAGGAATGTCATTTTCAATGTGAATCTTGGCACTTGTGTCATGAAACAGAGCCTTAAAGTACTAGCATTCTTTTTATGTGATCCAAAAATGATCTTTTAAAGACTTTGGTTAAGTTTATGCATGAGTTGATTTACAACTTAGGAATTAAGAGAAGAAGAAGAATTTAATGAAATAATGTTGCAGCCATAATAAATAATACAAAACAGAAAGTAAACATTAAGAACAACAAACCATAACGCCAAGATTGTTAACGGAGTTCGGTAAGGTTGCCTACGTCTTTGGGCCTTTGTCTCAGTGGGGGAGACTTTCTTATTAATCTTCAATGCTTCAAAAGTACATCAATTAGATTAAAAACTGATCTGGCTGTGTTCTGCTCGACCTCAAGAATCCAACACAATTGATGGCACTGAAAAAGGCTGAGCATAGCTCCAAGAAATGGCCTCCAAAGTTTGTTTGGCTTGCTAGTTTTTCTTGCATAAACTAAATTGCTCTGCTTTATTATTCATATATTCGACCTATAGTACAATGGTAAGCCTCTTGGTTATAAAATAACTGGTCCAGGGATCAAGGCCCAACAAACCCATTATTAAGGCTCGAATCTGAGTTCAAATCCCATAAATCTTGGCATAACCATTTAAAAAGGGATATTACAAGTGGTCAAACCCAAAATTTCGATCCACGTGTGGGTTATATGGCATGCATATTTATAAGGGGTATTACAAGTGGTCAAACCCAAAGTTTCGATCCACCTATGGGTTATATGGCACGCATATTTATAAATGACATATAATATAGTTTAAATCCCACGAAATAAATGGGTATGACATATAATATAGTTTAAAGCCCACGAAATAAATGGGTATGTGGCGCGCTCTTTTAAAAATGTGACAAATGTTATAATATGGATTTAAACCATATCGCGGCATATATAATATATGGTTACAAAGAATGTGCTTTAATAAAACCATATATTATGGTCAAAACCCATTTTGGCATATGAATATTCGATCCACTTTTAAATGAGATTTGTCATTTTTTTTTATGGCAACAAAATATATCCCATATAGATATCCGTGGCTTGATTTATGGCATAGGACATGGGATTGGTGCCTTTTGAAATGGGGATATAACCATAATATCTCCACTTTATAAAATTAATTTGCCACATGATTTTAATTAATTTGCCACACTAAAATGTAATCACATT